>PVJC01045629.1:0-13634 GCA_004026665.1 Murina feae
TGAGGGCCAGGCAGGGGGCCCGTCCGAGGCAGGGCGCGGGCAGGAACACCGCCTGCGGGGCCGGGACCTTCGGGAACCGGAGCTGTAGGAGGAGCGGCCGCTGCATTTGTGGCTGGAATCAAGCGGGGCTCCCTGGTCAGCCGTGCTGGGCGCCCTTTAGCAGGTCTCAAGGGGCACGTGCAAACCCACTAACCGCTACTGTCGGACACTCGGCAAGACGCAAGGAGACTCCTCAGGGACCCACAGAGGGAGAGGGATGAGCCCAGCTCCAAACGATGAGGAAGAGGGGATTCAAGGCCGGGGGCTGGGGGTGGGGGGGGGCAGCGGTGGATGGAGACGTCCTAAGGGACAGCCGAGTCTCTCTACACCAAGGGTGGGGACCTTTTAGATCTTCATCACATCGCCACGGGCCACACGGAATCACCAGCTTAAACGCGAGCCTGCTCCGTCCGGTCAAACACTGAATGAACTCACCCTGATGCCTCGGCAGGGCCAGACCAGCGGGCTCTGTGGGCCTTACACGGCCCTCAGGCCCGATGTTCCCCACCCCTGCTCTAAACGGACCCACCAGGTCCTTGCTGAGGCATCGCCTGGGGGAGAGGAGGAGGAGAATTAGGTCAGAAATCGAGGGCGATCACGTATTGAGGGGGGGAGGGGGTTCTGCTAAACGGGCTGTGCACGCCCCACAGAGGCCGAGGAGGGGGCTCAGGTATGCTGGGGAGGGTTTGGGGACAGTCCTTGTCCATGCACATCCCGTGGTTCCCAACACCGGCTCCCACTGGGAGACCTCGCAGCCACGTGGGCCCCGCACATCCCCCTGGGCCGGCGGGGCGCGGCCTCGCAGCTAACGCAGCTGCACCGGGCGGCTCCTGGCCGCTCGCGTGGAGCTCTGACAGCTGCACACACACCCCGGACGCCGAGCGATGGTTCGTACTGAACAGGCCTGTGTCTGACCCGCTTGCTGAAGTCACGCTGCGGCTTAACAAGTCGCTGGTAATTGCTACTGCGTCTAATTTCCTAGCTTTTACAGGGTAAACACATCCACAAACATGCAGCGCTGCGGGCGGGGGAGGGGCGCAGCACAACCTCTCCCAGCTCCGTCAGGTAAGAGCAGAGCCTCGCTCTGAGCTGTCGGTGCCCGGCTAGCTTCCCTTATGTGATGAGCACGGACCTCGGGGGAACGCTGAGGGGGGGTCTCAGCCGCTGGTCGCCCCACATTTCAAAGCCGCTTTCCCTTAGACACGGGTGTCCTGAGCAGCCCACCGACACGCGCCTCCTCTCCTCCTGCACTTAGGTTTCTGGCGACTCTCGCTAGATGCTCCGTTCACCGAGCGCAGAGAGCAGCCCCCCACCCTCAGCGCGAGGCGCACGGACTACACGCCAGTGCATGACTCGAGCGTGTGACAACTGAGCAGAAAAATCACTCTTCTCCCAGCAACAGTCACCACGATCGCATCCCAGTTAAAAATCTCGTGTTTTGTCCTTCTTACCCTCAACTGTCCTTCCGTCAAAATGTCAAATTCAGGTCACAGGGCCAAGCCCCGCCTGGGGGACCGCCCTGAGCAGCCATTCCCGAAGGGAACTGAGTGTGATGCCTCCAGGAAGCCGGTAGGAGCCTCTGACCCTGAGTTTTCATTCACTTTCCTATCACTGTCATTCACTCTGATCCCGTAACCTTTCCTCCAGCCCGTCGCCTGTCCCAGCCCCCGCCCGTCCTGCCTTCGGTGGCTCTCGGGACACAGAAGCTGAGTGCGAGGACTCTTCCCCGAAGCTCGGCCACATTGGGACATCAGCCTGGGCTTTCCTGGCTCTGGAAGCCGCCTGAGCTCATGGGGCCGAGGCGAGGGCACCCGCCCTGGCGACGCTCAGGCAGGGCAGGGCCTCCCGGGTGGTGCGAGGGCAGGACGAGGAGCGCTGCCATCCCAGGAAGCGGGCACCGCATCCACAGCTGACCGTGCTGCCAGCCCCACGCTAGGTCCTCACACATGGTCTCAACCCCGGGAGGGAGCGCTAGTGTCACGCCCATTTCACAGGAAGCAAAGCGAGGCTAGCGCTCGTGAAGGGCAGAAGCGAGAGGGCAGTGTAAGCGCATCTGAAGCAGAGCCCCGATTCGCCGGGACGCCCTCACGCCCAGAAAAGGCTCTCGGGTAACTAGGCTGTGGAACACACTGCAAGGACCCCAGGGCAATTCCCTTTTAAACATTAAAACAGCCCCCCTCCTGCCTCACCTGACGTGCGGCAAAGGCCAGCACCACCGCCAAGGTGTCTACAATGAACCACAGACAGCTCTCAGCCAGCGGTTCTCAACCTGTGGGTCGCGACCCCTTTGGCGGTGGAACGACCCTTTCCCAGGGGTCGCCTAAGACCATCCTGCACATCAGATATTTACATGACGGTTCATAACAGTAGCAACATGACAGTGATGAAGGAGCAACGGAAATAATGTTATGGTTGGGTCACACATGAGGACGTATACTTAAAGGGCCAGGAGGCTGAGAGCCACTGCTTTAAGCATTTCAGGAGGAGGGCACAGCAGTCACCTTGCTCCCTGGGCCCCATGTTCGCATCTATGAAATGGGCTGATGCATGAGCGGGGGCTGGGGTTCTCAGGCAGCACTGTCAGTGCCCTGAAGTCAGAGCTTTCTCGGGGGTGAGGGCCTGGCAGAGGAGTTTACGCAAGGCACCCCCTCTCCCCGAGAAAGCCGGGACGCCCAGGTGGCCGTCTCCGTCGGCGCAACTCTACCAAACTGTTCAAACTGCGGCTCGTGAGCTGCTCCCCGTAGGACGGAGCAGCCTGGCTTCCCAGCTGGTGGAGTTCGCCCAATGCTGGGCTCCAGGTGCGGAGCGAAATTTAAAGGCGAGCACGAAGCACTGTCTCTCCCAGCAGCCTTTTAGATAAAGATGCTGTTTTAAACTTAAAATAACAGCTGCTACTTTCCCGTCTTTGTCACTAGACTTTGAATTTCAAAAAAAAAAATTTTTTTTAATTATATACATACTAGAGGCCCAGTGCCCTCTTGCAATCTGGGACCGACCCCCCGTGGATGTCCGGCTGCTCATATCCGTGCACCGAGCCTCTCGTCTGCATATGAGACCCTTGGTTAGTCTCTTCCCACCCGCCTCCCTTCCCTCTGAGAGTCATCAGTCTGTTCCACGTTTCCATACCTGTGCATTGGGCGTCTGCCCCCTAGTGGTCAGTGCATGTCATAGCTACCGGTTGAACAGTCACTTAGGCTTTTATATATATAGAGATTGATTTCGGAGACAAAGGCAGAGGAAGAGAGAGAGAGAAACATCCATGATGAGAGAGAATGATGGATGGGCTGCCTCCTGCACATCCCACACTGGGGATCAAGCCCACAACCCAGACATGTGCCCTGACCAGGAATTGAACCGTGACCTCCTGGTTCATAGGTTGATGCTCAATCACTGAGCCATACCGGCTGGGTTCCACATATATTTAAAAATATAAATTTCAAAGAAACAACAAACTTTTTTTTTTTTTTTGCCAAATGTGTTATCTTTTTCATTAGCCCAAGCACAGGGCATATGCATCTGTTGAGTGTTTTATTCAACCTCAAACTGAGACGGTGCTCCCCTCCTAAATTCTACCTTCCTGGGGAGTGATTCCAGGGAAGAACCTGCTGCGAGGACACGGCCAGAGGCAGGCTGCTCTGGGAAACGACGGGAAGGAGCCGGGCAGGAATATGGACCAACGCCCAGGGTCGGCCACTTGCTACGTCCCCGAGAGGGGGAGGCACCCTCAGGCCAGGATCTGGGTCCTACCGCTCGAGCTACGATGCCCAGAAAAGGGCGGACCCCGTGGCAGGTCCTGGGCAAACATGTGCAGAATGAATTACTTGGTAAGTTTTCAGCAAGGCCCCCAGTTTGTCAGGGTTCTGCCCCCGGCAGGAGGATGTGGACGGAAGACAGCCTACCTGGCAGAGGCTGCTGAGCGACATGCGGGGAGTGGAGAGCCGTGTCAGTGCTGGTCAGATATTAGTTATTAGTTATTAATTAGTTATTAGTGGTGCTTCTCTCCAGCTCCGGGCACTGGCAATGTGTGGGTGAATGCTCCCTGGCCAGCACTCCCTCATCTTACAGATTCCACAGCGCCATGTGGGCACAGGGGTGAGGAGGATGAGGTCGGCTGGTTGACATACAGACACCTGGGAGAAGCGTCCTCGGCCCGAAGGCCGCAAGGGCTGATGGACCCCATTTCTCTGTGGATGGTCAGGCCGGCAGCTCTGAGGTTTAGCAGTGGTTTTCAGGAACGTCATTTTCACACGGAAGAGATGTCCTCTCTACACCCTCCCACCGAGGCTCCATGATATTGTTGTGGCGCCCACAAAGCCCAGTCCTCCCTGAACCCTAAGTCCAAGGCCAGCGCACTTGCTGCCGACTCCCGACCCTCCGGGGGTCCCAGGAGCCGCTCACCCTGCGCCTCCCCTCGGGAAGGACGAATGAGTGGAGCTGGCAGCTGTACCACAAGCCTGGTGCTGGGGTGGGTCAGGGCGCATCAGGGGCAAGGTAAGCGCTGCTCAAGGGTCTCTGTCAACAGCTGTAGCGCGCCCAAGACCCAGGACAGGGCTCATCCCCACGAACGGGTGTCCCATCTGCCCGCCAGCCGCCCCAGGATCTGACTAGTAAGTTGCACTGGTTTGAGAAGGTGTTTTGCCACCGGGAACCTTTCTGATGCTGTGGATTTGGCTTCGGCGAGGCCACGATGGAAACTCCTGAAAGCAGCCCTTCCCTGCTGTCCCCTGCGCTCTGCCCAAAGGTCTCCGCTGCCCCCAAGGCCTGCTGTGCCTCCCACCGTGGCAGCTTGAACAAAGGAACCACCATGAAGAATGGGACTTTGTTCCCACGAACTTGACTTCCCTGGACACGGACTAGCCGGACCTCCGTGGGGGCCAGCCCTGCCTGCGGCCGGGACAAGGACACCCTGCCCACACCCCCTCCATCCCCAGGGCGACTTCCACTCCCTCATCTTACAGATTCCACAGCGCCATGTGGGCAGGAGGGGGGGTGAGGAGGGTGAGGTCGGCTGGTTCACATACAGACACCTGGGAGAAGCGTCCGCGGCCCGAAGGCCGCAAGGGCAGGGACAGGGGCGGGGCAGGCGCTCCTGGGCGCTGGGTCAAGGAACGGGTCTGGGCCCCGCACCTGCAGGGGCATCGCATCAGCGCTCGCCCGGACGCCTGGGTCCTGCCTGAGCAGCACCCTCTCTCGTTCCTTCTCCCCGACTCACACCCATGAACGACCGGCACCGTGCGGGCGCCCTGGACGGCTCTGGGCGGCGCGGGGCAGGCAGGGCTGGGAGGGCGCCCCTCCCCGAGGCACCGGCCGACCCTGCGCACCGAGCACCCAGGTGACCGCGGAACAAAATTCCTTAGAAACCCATCGGGGAGCAGAGGGCAGTCCCCGGGGAGCCTGGAGCTCAGGGAAGCCGGACCAGCTGCCCTGCAGCTTCAGCGCTTGGCCTGGCGGCGCCTGCGGGCGGGGCACCTGCAGGGACCACGGGCCGGGGATCCCGGCGGCGGGTGGGCGGGCGGGCGGGCGGCGCGTTACCTCGAGGCGGCCGAGGCTAGAGCTCTTGGCGCGCGACTTCCGGCGCAGGTACACGGAGAAGAGCCGGCGCACCGCGAACTTCTTCATGCTCAGCTCCATCGCCCGCGCGCAGCCGGCAGCAGCCGCGGGCCCGGGGACGCGCATCCCCGGCGTGGAGGTTAGGTCCGCGGGCGGGCGCGCGAGGCCGGGGAGCCCGGCGGGGCGGCCATCCGCGCGGGGCGCGGGCTGCGGGCACAAAAGGGCGAGGCCAGCGGCCACCGCGGCCAGGCGCCAGCGATGCCTCCTCCCGCTCTGCCGGCCCCTCCAGCTGCCGCCTCCGGGCGAGGACCGGCAGCTCCGCCTCCGCCAATCAGCGCCCGCCGCCCTTTGCCGACTCGCCAATCAGCGCCCGCTGCCCGGGCGCTCCCGCCCCTTTGCCTGCCCCGCGAAGACCAGCCCCAAGCAACCCCGCCCGTCCCCGCCCCGCCCGTGGCTACTACGGCCAATCAGCGTCCGCCGCTCCACGCCCAGCCACACCCACGCCTTGTTCTCCTTCGCTGCCGCCAATCAGCGCCCGCCGCTCCACGCCCGGGCGCGCCCTCCTCCCTCCTCCTTCCCTGTCGGTAGTACTCGCTCCCTGCAGCCCCGCCCCTCCAAGCCCCGCCACCGCCCGCAACCGCCAATCAGCGCCCTCCGTGGCGCATGCCTAATAAGCTCCGCCCAGGACAGCCCAGCTGCGCCGCCCGGGGTGGGTGGGGCGGCCGCTCCGCTGCGCCTGCCGCTGGGTCTGGCTTCTGGGGTCTGGGTTCTGCTCCGTTAATCCCGAGGGGTTCTCGTTCCTAGTCGAGGGGTGTCATTATGTTCCTTTTCTTAAAACATACAGGTACACGCTATGGCATAATGTTCCTCTATGCCGAACAAAACTTTAATTTTTGATTAGTAAACACTTCTGGGGAATAGAACCAAATCCGGGGGGCGCGTGCGCTCTGCATTCCTCTCCCCCAGGAACACCCCCCCCCTCAGCCCTGCAGGCGGGCGCCCAGACGCCGAGGCCCACCCGCCCGCCACTCCCGTTGATGAGAAGATCCCCACGTGGTCGGGGACCGGGCAGCGCCTGGAGAACAAAGGCACATCCGTTCTCCCTGACCTTCGACTCCATATATAGAATATTAGCCAAACGCGTGACCCAGCAGGGCCTGCACGCAGCGTGTCCGTAGGCTGGGCTCTCAGGCCAGCTGCTGGCTGCAGGCGGCAAGGGATTTGCCTTAAAGGGAAATAGACTTTTTTCTACCAACGCTTGCTGGCGGGCTGGAGGCAGTCCCAGATAGCAGGGATCTGTGATCTGCGAGCAGGGATCTGCCAGCCTATCTTGTTTATCTTGTGCAATGTCCCAGTGTTCAGTGTAAGCTGAAGACCCGGCCCAACATCGCATCCCTCACGCCCCCAGGCAGTTAGGCGGGCAGACTGTGAAAATCCAGAGTCATGCCACCCCCTGGGCAGAAGCAAAAGCTGCATTAATACCTGTGACAGGCGACCTGTGCTAAAGTGACAGGTGACCCCATGAAAGCTGGCAAGATCTCGCTGCATCAGCTCGCAGGCGAGGTCTCAGGGAGAATGGGTGCTGCAGGTCCAGTGGCCGGCACCGAGTGTGTGTGGATGTGGGCGCTGCACCACCCTGCTCGGTGGACTGGCATTTCCCACCGGGAATCAACGTGAAAATAGGTGTCAAAACCAGTTCCTGATTCCCTCCAGGTTGCTGGAGGGCAACTATTCCTGCTCAGGGAACCAGCTTCTCACCCCCTGTGGTCACCCCCTCCCCCCCACACACACTTCACTCTGGCACCCCAGCTCTAAGCAAATGCAAAGACAGGTGGGGGTATGCCCCAGGGCTGCTCTGGCTAAGAGAGCAGCTGACAGACACTGGACCAGCTGGTCACCAGGTCCAGGACCAGGGGAGGGCCATCTCCACCGAGCTGCTCTGGGAGGGACTAGCCAGGCCAGACGGTACAGTGTGCCCACTGCCGGCTCAGGGCAAAGGCCGGGGTGTGATGGGGCCCAAGAGAAAACATCTCCCAGGACAGTCATGACTCCCCCAAACTTGGATGCAAGGACCGTCCTACTGAACTGGGACAACCCCAGCAGCAAGAAGGAAAGAAACATTTGGTGTTTCATGTGGGGAGTGCCTGCCATTGCTGGGGCACATCGGCTGCCTTTGTCTTTGTCCTGGTGAAACGGGTGTGTCATCCCTGGCAGCTACCCATCGGTCACACTGTGTGTGTCTCTACAAGGAAGCCTTCCAGACCACCAGGCCCACTCACACCTGGGTCCGAGTGCTGGAGGAGGACAGTGAACTTCACAAAGGCTGATGCCCAGATGAGGGGTGCAGGGCTTGGGGAGGCACGCAGAAGCGGTCACATGGCCCTGACCTCCGGATGTCCACATGACGTGGGAGGGAAGGCCAGTGAGCAGACACCCACGATGCAGTTTGTATGCAAAGTGAGGAGACATATGAGAAGTGCTCTGTGCTCCAGCCAGTGTGGCTCAAGGGTGGAGCATTGACCCAGGAGCCATGAGGTCGTCTGTTTGATTCCCAGTCAGGGCACATGCCCGGGTTGCAGGCTCCATCCCCAGTGGGGGTGCGTGCAGGAGGCAGCCGATCCATGATGTTTCTCTCTCATCAATGTTTCTATTTCTTTATCCTTCTCCCTTCCTCTCTAGAAAAAAATCAATAAAAACATATTAAAAATATCTAAAAATTTAATTATAAAAAAAATTTTTTTAAAAAAAGCAATGCTATGTGAACCGAGTTAAATGAGAAGTCAATCCTAGCTGGAGAAATCTAGGCGGAGGGGCATTTGGGGTGACTCCTGGGGTGGAGGTGACACTCCCGGGCAGGTAGGGAGGCAGGCCCCAGGCGGTCAGGGTGACTGAGGACGTGGAGCAGACAGGCTCTCGTGATGACTAATGAACAGTCCTACCCCATCCCCAAGACACAGGCGGTAAAAGTCTCAGAATTTCAAGGACAAATACCACCGCCAATGAAGCAGATGCTGAGCTGTTCCCCGGGCCGGGAGGACCCACTCTCCCGGTGAACAGGATGCCCTGGGTAGGGAGGGGTGCCTCCCTTGTGTCCAGCCCCACCGTGACATCTGTTGTCTGCGGGGACGTGGCAGCGTGGGTCTGGCGTCTGGGGCACAGAGAGGCTGCTCACCACGTGACCGCTACTCGCAGGACTGGTGTGGGAGGAGGCACGTGGCAGCTCCCGCAGGCCAGAGGGGCCGCAGGAGACAGCTCTTCTCATCCCGCCTGTTCCAAGGGGGTTTGTGAGGATGACAGACAGCAGCCGAGCATCTGGTCTAACCGTACAGACCAGGGATGGGGGCCTTTTTCCTGCCAGGGGCCATCGGATCTTTATGGCATCACTCGCAGGTCGAACACCATGAGCCTCTTACACACGAGCCTGCTCTATCTGGTCAAACACTTCATTAACTGCCCCTAATGCCTTGGCAGGGCCAGACCAATGCTCTCGGAGAGGGGGGCGCGGGGTGGGGGGCCTTATACGGCCCGAGGGGCGGACGCTCCTCACCCTGGTTTTTATGGAAACTTAGCAGTGAGTGAGAAATGAGGAGCTATCTTGGGTCGGTCAGAGCCTATGCATAGATTACGCAGGGACTTGGAAAGGGAGGGAGTTGGCAGGAAGAGGAAACAGATTAAAACTATAGCAGGAAGGGTGTCTTCGCCTTAAAGAGGAAAAATAAAGCCCTCATCACAGGGAAGTCTCTAAGACCTGGAAGAGGCACAGAGGGGAACGCCGGGTCCCTGCCGACATTCCTTCCTGCAAGAAACATGCATCTTCTAAAACACTTCGCAGGCATCGCAGCCGTTCCAGCAGGAAACGCGTTCATCGAGACGGGCACTCGCTGCACACGTACGAGAAACGCTCAGGGACGTGAGCACAGCGGGCGTAGGCCGTGGACCGAGGCCCTGGCTGTGGCCCATCGTCCCCTTGCCCCAGTCAGAGGGAGGTGGCGGGCGGGCCCCAATCTTGGCTCTGCATGGATTACACATGTGGAAGAGGTTTCCTGAGACACACAGAAGTGCTGGGTAAACGAGGGGGAAGTCCTCACCCTTTGAAATCATGGCTGATCCAATAGTAAGTGGGGGGAACGAATTTGGGCCAAAAATGAGTCCTAGGCGCTATTCCCCAGTGTTGTGAGGGGCACCTGCCCTGGAGTGTATCAGTCCTGTGACCTGTGGCCGAGGTTTCCCAGGCCATGGAGAAGGGGGGGACTGGAGACGGAGGGCCACAGGGCGGGAGGGAAGAGAGCCCCCTGCAGAGGGTAGGACCCTCACAGAGCGTACTGTAAGGTGAGCGCCTCTGTGTGCGCCTAGAGGTGGCGAGAGAGGGGGCTCTTTCCTCCCAGATTCCTGCAGCTCCAGTGGGAGACCATCCCACTCCCCACTCCCCAGGGCGGGAGGGGGGTGGCCTGAAAAACGCCCAGTCAATGGCCAATTGACTTTTCAAAGGGCCCGGATGGAAGCACCCCAAGGACCAGGCACAGGCAGCGTCAGTCCTGGGAGACATACCTTAGACCTGTCTCAAAGCTCAGGCACAGAGAACGGCTGAGGGACACAACCCATGACCGTGAGTGTAAACACACCAGGGAATGAGCTACACTGATCGGGAGTCAGCAGACATAACAGACTGCAGAACCAGACTGTGAGACGCAGGGACTGACATTTTTGTACAAATAATATAAAATGTTTGCTTCATGTGTTTAAAAAACAAAAAGGGGGTTTGACAGCATTCTAAAGACGCTAGAGATGCCCAACAATCAAGCAGATTTGTAAACGTAAGTGACAATCTAAAAATTAAGCTATAATAATTTAAATTGAAAACTCAGTAGAGAAACAGCAGTGTAGCTCCAGTCCAAGAACTGGTTAATAAAGGAAAGGTCAGATCTGCTGAAAAGGGACAGAATGAAAACCAGAAAGTCAAAAATACGGATATAAGGGAGGCAGGGTGAGCGGTGCGGAAGCCGGAGAGAGGAGAAGCCAGCCTGCCCCTGAGTCTCAGCACGAGAGAGAGGCCAGGACAGGAGTGAGCAGGACCGAATCGGGGAGACAACAGTGTGGGGGACCTAGGGTTCATAAAACACACCGATCCTCGTGTGCCCAAATGTTAAGAATTAAGTAAAAATAAACCCATGCCTACGTACAGCCTATTAAACCTGCAGAATGCCCAAAACAGAGCACCCTCCCCCACCCCCAAAGCCACCAAAGACCAGACAGACTTCTCTGCCCAGGGACGCCAGAGGGCAGCGACCTCTCCCTGGGAGCCGGGGAGAGTGGAGGAACATGCGCGGAGTCTGAGATGAAATAGCCTCAAACGCTCTACCTCCCAAAGCTCTTCCCAGAAGGAGGGCAGAAAGGAGCTGCCTCTGGACCAAACCCCTGAGACGTCACTCCCCGCGAAGACGTGCGGGCAACCTAAACCTGTGGACGGTGACAAGGAGGCGGAATGCTGCGTCCTCTGCAAGCCCAGCAGCTAGAAAACCAATTTAAAAATAGCAACGGCAGCAGGAGGGTGACCCTTGAGTGCAGTGGTTTCCACTCTTTTCACCTCACAGCACATGAACTATGCACTAAAATTCTGCAGCACGCCAAGAAACACACATCTTGTCAAACGGACAAAAAAAAAAAAAGGTGTAATTTTGATTTGTTCACACTGGACGGTTATTGTTTTGGCTGCTGTCATTTGTTAATTGACAATCTAAGGAAAAGGAGGTCTGTGCCCTTGACGAAATAGTCGGGACTGCATGCTTTAAGCATTCTCAAGGCACATGGTTGGTGCAAGTAAATCAAAGATGTGCTGTCCGGCCGGTGTGGCCCAGTGGTTGAGCGTCAACCTATGAACCAAGTCATGGTTCGACTCCCTGTCAGGGCACAGGCCCTGGTTACGGGCTTGATCCTCAGTATGGGGCGAGCAGGAGGCAGCCGATCCATGCTTCTATCTCTCTCCCCTGCTCCCTTCCTCTCTGAAATCAATAAAAATATTTGAAAAATAAACATCAAGATGGGCTGCATGGACAGACAGGTCGGGTCGGGCAGCTGTGTGCCGCGGGACAGAGTGTAGATTCACGTCAGCTGCCCCTTCTCTTCTCGCCCCATCTCTCAGCCAGGAGTTGGCTCATTGCCTGGGCTAGCGTAGCAGAGGGGACAAGCCAGTGACCCTAAATAATACTTTTAGGTTTGCTAGGGACATGAGGCAGCTACTATGCACAAACAGAGAATTCTCCTGTGGAGAACAGATGTGAGGTCCCCGTGGGACATGCTGACATTCCACACTGCGCAGCCCACATTCCGGAGCCCACGTGTGTCCCTGGTCCCAGGCCAGCTCCCCAGCCCGTGACATCACTGCCTCTAGTGAGCCTGAGGTTGCATGTCCTTCCCGGGACAGCCGCCTGGAGGTCTGGCGCTGGTGCAGGAAGTCTGAGACCCCACTCCCGTCACTGTTTGCCGGGATACAGGGTGGTAGCTGGGTCTCCCCATCTTTTCAGGAGGGATTAGATGTTGGCTGCTAACACGAAAGCATAGTGCAAAAGCACTTCAGCTTGGAAGTATTTTAAGCAACAGCTTAAAAATATGAAAAATCCAAAGCAGCCAAGGTCTGGGAATTCTCCATTTTCATGTGGTGGTGATGTGACTGGTGTGGTTGGCGTCCCCCAATCTGCCTTTTCAATATTCACTCTGACACCTGCCCCTGGTCTGAGCCCCCACCTCTGTAAGGTCGATCTCCCGATGCAGTGCCTGGCCCAGGAGCGGCCCCTTCCATCGCCAGGTCCCATGGAGGCGACCCGGGAATGTCTGCGGACTCACTTCCCCTGCGCAAGCCCCACCCAGGCCTGAGTGCTCCCGCTGACCTCCTTCCTGTGGTCTCATCCAGTCCAGCCCATACGTCACTCAGGGATTAGCACCTCTACCCTGGGCAGCCCCCACCTGCTGTGCCACCAGGGCCAACTCAACTGCCACTCACAGTGCCCATTCTTGTCCCCATCTGCCCTCACGCTCATCTCTCCAGCCCTGCTGGACTGGCAGCTGCTGGTCCGGGTCACCTTCCTGCCCTTGTCCTGCCCTGGCTCCCCCGCCCTCCTCCCCCCGCCTGATTCTCTGCCTCCAGGGGTCCTCTCCATCTTTTAAGGTGAAACTCAACGGGACCTTTTACGCATGCGTTTCCTTGTTCCCAGCTGGAGAGAACTAGGGGTTCTTCCACAAACCCCCTGCACTGTCGGCTATTACACCGATGATCGCACTTGAACTCCCACTCTGAGGATTTGTTTCTGGGTCACCCTTCCCATTACATCACACGCCACTGTGGGCAGGCGTCGCCGCAGTCACTCCCGCAGCCTCCACTCCCTGCCAGCACTTCGCGCTCTGCGGCAGGTGCTCAGGAAGGGACCGCACTCAGGAGGAGACCCCTCGCACCCCGCCCCGCCCAGGAACCCCTGTGCACGGAGGGCAGCGCCCAGCACCTCGCGGCATGGCCTGGCAGGACTCGGGGCTCGGGCCTGTCTGCCAGCTCTCCTAACCAGGGGCTCACCGCAGGCAGCATGGGGTCAGGTCTACGCGGACGGGCAGGGGGCGTGTGGAGGGCAGGAGCTCGCAGTGTCTAAGTTCCGCTTATTTTAAAGTCCTCACGCCCTGGAGAAGCACTGGGCTCAGGCTGACGTGCTGGGTGGGCAATGTGATCGCGCTCAGGCCCCCAAAACACGGAACCGTCCTGCCACGAGGAACAGCCCCAGCACCACGCTCCCTGGGAATCATGCACAGTTCCCTCCCCCAGCGGCTCTGCAAGGCCCGCTGCCGCTGTGGGAGGAGGAGAGGCCTCCCCCGGGTTCTATTCTGGGGTCCCCACAGGAATCTCATTATCGCACTCCCACTCTTAGACTTGGAAACAGTGCGGCGTCCCCTCTGCCCGTGGCTGGGACAGGGACACGGGGACTCTGGCTGCCCAGAGGCATGGGGGGCAGAGTAGAAAGGAGCATGGGGGATCAGGGAGAACGGGGGAGAGGGAGGCAGGGATG
>PVJC01045630.1:0-13636 GCA_004026665.1 Murina feae
CCTCTGCTTCACCTCGCAGCGTCTATAATGAAACAATTGTTACTTTTACTGGTTAGGCTGGAGCTGCTCTTTCCTTCAGCTCCGGAGGATTCTATGATTGTTACAATGTTTCAAAAAGCTGTGTTTCGCTAGAGGCAGTTTAATCGGAGCTGAGCTGAGGGGCTCAGCTTCACTTTCCCTCCTGCCGCAATGGAAAGGGTTGTTTACTCAGGTCCGTGAGTGGCGGCCGCCATGTTGGCTGGGCTAATTTGCATACAGCTGCTCTGATTGGCTGGTGGGCGTGGCTTACCCTGTCTCGGAGAAACGGTTAATTTTAATATTTTGCTTTTATTAGTTTAGATTTCTTTGTTGATTAAAGTATTACATATGTGTCCTTATCCTCCCATTACTCCCCATCGCCCCCGCTCATACTCTCAGCCCCCTGTAGTCTGTGTCCTTTGGTTAGGCTTATATTCATACTTACTAGTCCTTTGGTTGTTCTCTCCCCCTTACCCCCACCCTCTTCTACCTTCCCTCCGAGGTTTGACAGTCTACTGGAGAGCATTCTGCTAAGTGCAATAAGCTAGTCAGAGAAAGGTAAATATCACATCATCTCAATATTTATGGAATATAATGAACAACATAAACTGATGAACTAAAACAGATTCAGAGACAGAGAAGCATCAATCAGACCATCCCCACCCCTTTCAAGTTAAAGCTGCCTCACAGGCCAAATTAGTGCTAGAGGAGTAGGTTCTGTTGACTCTGTGAAAATAAAAATCGAATGTGCAATCCTGAACACCCAGCGGCTGCACTCTTCTGATCTGGGCATAAACTTCAGTGTCTGCATTTAGGGCCCATGATCACTAGAGAAAGAAGACCTTACCTGCTCTGTGGATGCTCAGGTATCCTCAACTCCAGAATAACCGAAAGGTAAATGTGTCAGTTCCTGAACATACAACGACTTTATTTTCTGGAATAATAGAAATAAAAGGCTACCTGATGATGAATCTAAAGGAATAGCTACAAGGAGTAAAGGTGAACCAAGGTGCAAGTGGAAAAGGTGATAGTTTTCCCTTTTCATCAAAAACATCACACAGGCTCCACCGGAGGTCTGATTCCTCAGCTCCCCCTCAGGGTCCGCTGTCCTGGATCACATATAGGATATCTCTCCCAGGATGGGTGTTTAGTATGTAGGGGCTTCTCCCACTGCCTCCTAAGCCAGCCCATTGAACATTCATTCTTTCCCTCACTGCACAGTTGCCATTAAGGACAGGATAACACCCATCTCTAATCAGAGCTGTCTTGGCATTCCTCTTTCTCTCCAGCACCTGTCATTTAATCATTTACTAACAAGAACATTAAAAACAAGAGAAACAAATGTTGAGATTCTCACAGTGTGCACTTTTCTTTAATTGAACCTCCCCTAATTTCAAATAGGAACAAGATGTTCTTTCAGCTGTAGATGTTCTTCTATTGCTCATTCCTAATTCCTATAGTTTTCCAGACCTCAGTTCAATGGTGTTAAAAGTCATAAAATCCTCAGAAAACAAAGTCTACTTGAGGACAAGACCTTCTTTTCATGAAGGTAAAAAGTCATTAGGAATGGATATTTATTCCTTAAGAGCAATTTAGACTTCTTCAGAAATAAAATAATAATAGAAACAGAATTGTATAGCACAAATAATCAGTAATTGTCAATTTCTTACCTTATAAACCTCATTTTTCAATAACTGCTATGCAATGTAATTTGATGGGTATTACCCAGCTTTAGGTTTCTTTCCTTCTGGTATCAGTTTTCATGTGGTCATTCTGATCTTCCTGTTATTTGCAGGTTTGATAGCCAGAGGTGATGTATTGCCTGCAAAACATGAAAATTTTAAAGGAAGCATCCTGGGGTGTTCTTTCTTATTGTCTCCTTCAGTGACACATAGGTATTCAAATTTAATGTAATAATCTAAGAAAGAATATAAATAAGTAAAAGAAGAATATCTAAGAACATTGTAATAGCAATAGTTTGTTAAGTACTGTGCACAGATTCTGGACATTCAACAAATATGTAGAAAATATACTGTTCTCCAGGAATAGTTATAAACTCTTGGGATATAATCATAAAAACAAAAACAAAAAAAAACCAGACAGGATTTCCTACCAGCTCGTTGTAAGTAAGCAGCCTCTGTAATGGCCCCCAATGGTCCCCACTTCCTGATTTTCACCTCCTCTTGTAAAACCCTTCCCTTGAATGTGGACTGGACTGAGTGACTTACTTTAAAAGAATATGGCAACAGTATCACTTCAAAGATGAGGTAGAAACAATGTGGCTTCATCTTGGAATTTCCTTTCTTATGCTTCTTCTTTCGTATGAAAGCCAGCTGCTCTATTGTAAGTTGCTTTATGAAAAAGTATATGCGGTGAAACTGAGGGAAGCTTATGACTGACTGCCAATAAAGAACTGAGGCCTCTGTTCAACAGCCCACAAGGAACTAAGACCTGCTAACACTGCAGAATGGAGTTGGAAATGTAGTCTTCCTTGAGCAAACACCTTCAGATAAGGGTGCAATCATGGCTGTAAGTTTGAGTGAAATCTCACAAGAGACTTTGAACCACAAGCATCTAGTTAGGCTATGACAGGAATCCTGATCCCAGAAAGTGTGACAAAATAAATGTTTGTTGTTTCAACCCACTATATTTTGGGGTAATTTGATATGGTATGCGATAATAGATAATTAATTAAAGAAGAGACAGAAGAGAAAATAGGTAATAAAGAAGAGAGATAGATAGGACTGGAAGGGTGATAACATGGTCACAGAAGGACTCGCTCAGTAGTGAACATGTACGCAAAAAACCGGAAGAAAGTGAGAGGGTAACCATCAAGATATCCAGGGGAAGAAGTTTCCAGGACAATGAAAGAAGTTCAAACTCACTGAGGCAGAGTAATTCTGTAAGATTAAGGAATGTAAGGATGCCAGTACTGCTAAAATGGAACTATTCAGAAAGAAATGATCAAAACATGAGACCATAAAAGCAAGGAGAAGCCCTGTGTGTGTGTGTGTGTGTGTGTGTGTGTGTGTGTGTCTTCTTTTTTGGGGGAGGAGACAGGTAGGCAGACATTTCAATACTTGTGGTTCATTGTAAAGACTCTGGGTTTTTACAAAGGCAAGACCATTTAATAGTTTTTAGTAAAGACTATACCATATGGGGTAATCAATCAGAGGTCTAGTTAAGCAAAAAGATGCAATGCATAACAAATATAATTTAATTTACTCTTTAGAACAACCCTAAGAGGCAGATATCACTAAATATACTTTAATGGCAAGGAAACAATTCAGAATAATAAAGTGGCCTGCCCAAGGCCATGCAGCTCATTAAAAAAAGAATCAGAATCTGAACTCATGTTCTTCTGTCTACAAATTGGAATCATTATTTCAGAGTAATATTCAGCACTATCTGTCCCTTCACCTACCAAGCACCCATATGTAATACTCCCAACAATAAAAAAAATAATAAGACAAAATATTGAAAGACATAGAAATGAGAGAGAGAGAGAGAGGACAAGTGAGAAATAGGTGACATAGTTGGAGGGAGGGGAATTACTTAATTATTCTCTGCAACAGAAACAGTGGAGAAGCACACGGTCAATCTCTTTTAAAGCCAGGAGCATTATACATGAAGAGAACAGCACATGTCTGGTGACTTACCTACTAAAGTTACGGAAGTCAATAGAGGGGACAAAAATAGAACTCACTTCTTTGAACTTTCAATTTCTTGTTGAACCATCAGAGAACATTCCTTTCCTATTAGTTCACTTTTGTAAGGTATCTTGCTAATGAAAAGTGCCATTATTACCTTGGAGTTTTTTTTTTTTAAATTAAGACAAAAACATTTCTAAAACAATTATAATTGATTATGTCATCCTAGTACTTTCAGCTGCTGAAGTTCACCAAATTATAGTGCACTAATAAATGAAGATAGTACTTCATTAAAGACTTTAGACAGTTTCTAAAATAAGTTGAAATTAACAAAAGGATCTAAAGTATAAAATGCAAATCTTCTGTAAAGTTCTTTTCTACAAAACTGTTCAAAAGCCCAAATGATTAATACAGCAGATTCGTATGAATTTAAAGCAACACAAGTGAACTTTGCAATCAAAGAAATGAAGGATTTTCACATATATTTATATGTCCAGGCACTGTTAACTCATTACACTATATATTTTAGCTGATAAATTTATATCTGTGTGAGAACATGGGAAAAACAATCTCTTAGTTCTCCTGAATCTATGCTATTTCTCTGAGGAAACATTATTATTAGATGGACTAATATCTTTTCTTTTATTAGAGAAGACTCCCAGTCAAGTAATCATAGTAGGTACAGACCCTGTATAGTTTTCAACACCCATTGCTTTTAATTTTTGCAAACAATGCTAAAAATATCTTTAGCCCTGTTTTAACAAATGATGAAAATGAGGATAAGAGAAAGTGCTCACATAACTGGTAAATGGGAAAGCCAGGATTTCTACCCTGATGACGGTCTCCTATAGCCACATATTTCAATCAAGGATTTAGATAAAGAATAAAAATTTTATGTAATTTCCTATTTATTTTGTTTATTTGTTTGTTTTGTGTACATGTGAAAGAGAGAGAGAGAGAGAGAGAGAGAGAGAGAGAGAGAGAGAGAGAGAGAGGGAGAAGGGAAAGTTCAAAATATTTGAATTTTTAAAATCATTGTTTGTTAATGTCTTCTCTTTCTCAGGAATAAAACACAAAGGAGAATCCAAAGGATGCTGCCTAAAGCAATCAATTGGGTTTTCAGCTCAGCCTGCCGTGAAGTTTTGTCATTTAATAGAAACTTATCCCAGTGAGCTCCATGAGAAAGCCTCCTATGAACAAACAACTTCAAGGCAGCAGCATTATAGTCAACGCTGCAGATTTTAGCCTCTATCTTAACTGATGATGTTGCTCTGACCTATTTGAAAGCTTGCCATTTGAGCATTATATTAACAACTAAAGGCCCAATGCACAAGGATTGCTGAAAGAATGGGCCTTCCTTCCCCTGGCTGCTGGCACCGCTTTTGCTACAGCTGGAACTGCCTTTTTGCCTTCACTCTGGCCTGGAGCTGCCTTTCCACCTCCCTACACTGCCCAGGGGCCAGGAGCAGCTGGGGTAGTGCACAACACCTGTGTCCCATCCCGCCTCCCCACTGATTGTCACCTGCATGTGTGTGCACTGCCCATTAGGCTCGCCATCTTTATTGGGTTAATTTGCATACTCACTCCTGATTGGCTGTGGGGCGTCACGAAGGCATGGTCAGTTTACATATTTGTCTATTATTAGTGTAGATTATCATATAACTCTATATTATCATTACAATATTTCAACCTACTGTGGTATTATTGTTGCTATTATTCTGAAAAATCGGAATAGACTCATTAAATCTCAGAAAGTGTCTTAGTGATTAGTCATGACCCCTGGCATAGGCTGTTTTCTCTTCAAAGAACTCTTAGCTTCTCCAAAATGATCTTCTACTCTGGTCCCATGCATTCTTCTTAATTGCATGGTTTCTCTCTGGGAAATGTTGACTGAATAAACAGTCAATTTCCCACTTTGTAGTATTATATTTTTAAAATTAAATATTTAACTTTATAGGACATAGGGAAGTGACTGACAATTGGTAGAGACTCACAGACTGTTTGCTGAATGAGTAAATAAAATAATAAGTTAATGCAAATAAAAAAAGCTATTTGTTAGGAATCAAGACTGTTTTCTTTGTGAAAATTTTCTCCACAGACACTAAACTCAATCTCCCTTTACTAAGGAAAAATAATTAAAACATGGCACCTTTTCATAGCCTAAGACATCTGTCCTGTACGTGAAGGTATTTGATAACATTTAAGAATATTGTTTAATTTGTCTGATATTATGATGTCATTTCAACTTCCATTAATGCCAGAATTCCTTTTACAATGTCCTGTATCAATAGGCCTAAAAAATATCTATTTGACCCATGAAGACAATTCTTTTAAGTAAGTCTTAGAATTATTAGTTTAAGAAGGAGTAAATAGTTTGAGATCATTTAAGAACAGCAAAATCTTTGGTACATATAATAAAAGAAAAAGGAGTCTATCATTTGTGAATTTTTCATACTTCAAAAAAAATCTTTAGGAATCTCTCTTTCTCTCTATTTCTCTCTCTACATATATATATGTGTGTGTGTGTGTGTGTGTACAAATTTATGTATATAATTCATATATGCATATATGTAAATTTTGTGTATGTAGATTTATTATGTCACTAGTGCATGAATTTCATGCACTGAGGGGGAGGGGTCCTCAGCCCAGCCTGCCCCCTCTCACATATTGGGAGCCCTCAGGGGGTGTCCTACTGACCGCTTAGGCTTGCTCCCTGATCCCCTTGGGGAGCAGGCCTAAGCCACAGTCTGGCCTCCCTTTGTGGGAGGTGATCAGGCTAATCAGGGGAAGCCACCAGCCCCTTCACCCTGCTGCTACAGCCACTACCAGTCACCACAGCCACCAAGGTGTTTTCATCAACATGGACTCCAGTCTCTTCACCATGAAAAAATGACAACTTTCTTTAGGCATTTTCAAGATGTGACTTTCATAGGCAATGACATTTCTTTCTTTCTTTTTTTTTAATCCTCACCTGAGGATATGTTTCCATTGATTTTTAGAGAATGTGGAAGAGAAGGGAAAAACAGAGAGAAACATCAAAGTGAGAGGAACACTTTGATTGGTTGCCTCCTACTTGTGCCCTGACCTGGGCCCTGGCCAGGGAGGAGCCTGCAACCTAAGTACATGCCCTTGATCAGAATTGAACCCAGACCCTGCAGTCAGCAGGCCCAGGCATTATTCACTGAGCCAAACCGGCTAGGGCAGGATATGACATTTCTTAGCCCTCCAGCAGTGGACCTTAGATCACCTTTAGGGATTCTTATTACCCAAGTTACTAAGAATATTACCAGTGGCATACAGGAGCTTGGCCAATGAGCACTAAGAAAAGGTGTTTCCTCTGTAGTTCACACCAATCACCGGCTCCACTCCTACCCAGGCCTGTAACCTCTGGCTGAGGATGCAGGCCTGGGCAAAGGACCCCCAAATCCCTCTGATCGCCAGCTTCACAGAGCCCAGGCCTTTGCAATTACCGGCTCCGATCCTGCCCCCTGCCATTGCCGGCTCTGCCCTTGCCCCACTGGCAGCTTCTGGCCAAGGCTGCAAGCCTGGGCAGGGGACCCCCAAACCCCTGCTTTGCTGGGTCCACCGGTGCCCAGGCCCCTGCAATCTCTAGCCTTGTCCCTGCCTAGGCCTGAGGCCTCTGGCCCAGGCCTTATGCCTGGGTAGGGCACCCTCATACTCCTCCAATCACTGGCTCTGCTCCTGGCCCCTCTGATCACCAGCTCGGTTCCACCCTTGCACATGCCTGAGGCATCTGGCAAAGGCCTCTGGTCTGCACAGAGCACCCCCAGCCCCCTCTGATTGCTTGTTCCACCTCTCAGACCCCCTGCCTCCCCCGTCAGCTGCCTGGCTAACAGGCCTGACCGCTTCAGTGGCGGAGCTGAGCCGGACTGGGTGCTTCCATCTTGTGTCCATGGGGGTGGCCATCTTTGTGACAGAGTGACTCCTAATTTGCATATTGCTCTTTTATTAGATAAGATGTGGCTATGGGTGCCGCCATCTTGTGACCATGGGAGCAGCCATCTTTGTCATGGAGTGATGCCTAATTTGCATATTCCTCTTTTATTAGATAAGATTATTTTACATGTTATATGTTATATATATGTGTTATATATTTTTTGTAATGGAAAACTTTTGGGGGAAATATATATATTTCTGTGTATACTAGTATATACATATATATCACTTATTTTTATATCTGTTCCAACAAGATTTTCTGTTGCTTAACTCCCATAATTTACGTATCCTATGAGTACCACCCAGTTGAGGATCTCATTCAAGGACGAAGTACAAGAAGCCTTATTTTTTAAGCACATTAGAAAGCTTGCTAGTTGACCCCCTTCTCCAGTCACTCCCATGGAGCTGACATTCAATCAATGCCAACAGCAATCTGATAGCACCAGAAACTTCTAGTTTGTAAGGTGATGAACATGCACTTATTCATTCAGAAATATTTGTTTAGTGCCTACTATGTTCCAGGCCCTGTTATAGATATTAGTCATAGGTTGTCTTATTACAAAGTAACTATTAATTTTTAAAGTTAGTTAAAATCTCCTTATCACCAATACATGCCAACCTTGACATTTATTGAGAGCAGGGTAAAATTGACAGGAGAGTAGGCAATTTTGGCTTATAAAGAAATCTTTAATCTCTCTCTCTCTCTGAGTTATATTTGACTTGAGCCAATTTCAGATTAATGTAGTATATTTAAAACAGGTACAAAAATTATCCTTAAAATTCTGGCAATTAATAGTTTTATCCTTTTTTTTTTTTTTACATCTTCTCAGAAAGTAAGGGGCAGTGACTACTGGGGTGTTAAGTCCAGAAAAATTAACCTCCAGCTCTGATTAAACTAACTTTGTGTGTACTTTTCTCCCAAGTTTCTTTTTAGTCGACAGCATTCCTTAGATTGATTCTTACTTAGCTACAGACAATAATCAATCGCTCTTTTTTGTTTATTTCTTACTTCTCAGGAAGCTTCATTTTCTGAGCGGAGTTGTTGAGAAAGCCAATAAGCCCCATTACAAGAAGAAAATGAATCCTCTCTTGAATGGGAAAGGCTTAACCTAACTGCCATTACATTGGTTACACAGCAGTTTAGATGGACAGCAAACGAAGTCCTGAAAGGCACATATATGAGTCTATATTAGAAGCATGAAATTAATGCTGTTCCTTGAAAAGACTTTGCAGAAATTGTTATTTGGACCTGCAATAATTTGGTTCCATGTCCAACTTATATCAGTTACTTTTGCAGTCTCTCCTGGCCCTCCTTCACACTCAGTTAATAACCATTGTCTCTCTGTTCCATCATTCTTTGTACATATATTATTTACATGTTTATTATCCCCTATGAACATTCTATGGAAAGAACCATATAATTCAACATTATCCCACAGAGGTTTGTGAAAGCAAGTATGAGAGGATACAAAGAAGAAGGCTTAGAAGAAGAAGGAGGTGAAGAAGGGAAAGAGGAAGGAATGAAGGAAAGAAGGAAGGATGGAAGGAAAATAGATTAGGATTTGGGTTTGAACCCTGCATTACCTGTTTGCAGGGCTTTGGCACATGTTTTTTATGTAGTTTTTCTCTACAGCCACAGCAACTAATTAACCTTTGAAAAATGTATATTTCAAAGGTCCACTTATTCTTATAGATTCTAATGAACTGATTAACAATTATTAGAGCTCAAATGAAAAAAACAAAATGTAACTTCTTTTTTTGTTCTGCGATGGGTCTTATGATGGGTGATGGCAGCACTGAAAAATGTTAGGTAAATTTAAACAAAGCTTGTTTCATTAAAAATTCACAACAAATTTGAAAAGTAAAAAATAGCTTAACACATTTGGTTGGAATAAAAATGACGCCTTCTGTAACTATACTGAAAATTTACATTGTAAAATTCATTCTCCTGTTTGGATAGGGATAACATATTTTGACCTATCAGAAATAATTTATCAAATAGAGTCTACAGTGACTGCAACATTGACTATTGGTATGATCACAGGGAGCATGACTCTTGTTCTCCCATCTATTTACCCATTCACTCACTTACTTGCAATAGATTGAATGCATTAACGGGTTCTCTCCCGTTTGGGTGCCCCCAGACTTTTCTCTGTTCAGCTCGTTAGGTTGCTTCCTCAATTCACTTGCAGCCTAATTTATAATCCAATGGGAATGTTATCCATCAGAAGCCTGAAAACTAATATTGTAATGTACATTCTGAAGTGTCTCACATTTAAGACATTCACAGTTATTTTAATGCTCAAGCAATTTTTGCTTTTATTATAAAATCTGCATTCTATATATCTTTTTATTTATCAAGTATATCATTCATGTATTTACTTTTCTTCCAACTAAAGTGTGTTATAGTCTATTTCTACTTAACATGTGCTAATAGTACAGAATGCAACACTAGATAATGGGACAAAATAAAGAAAAAACCTGGCAGTTATCCAGATATTTTGATTTCTCTGGGATGCTGGTCTACATAATTGAATCTCCACAGTTTTATTTTTTTGAAGTTGATTTATATGGGTCAATTATCTGCTAATTGTTATGCTGATAATCATCCTTTATTTTAAAGCCAGTAAGCACTGGGTTTCATTTTTATGAGGATAAATTGTGATAGTTTATAATGTTTAAACAGTGACAAAATAACTGAAGGTGACATTAAAAGAATCAAAACTCTGGAAAAGCTATTAACAGTTTAGTTTTTTCAATGCATGTGGAAATATTAATTCTACTTTCCTAAGATAATTTGTAGATGTGTTTAAAAATATGAAAATACCTCAGATGCCGGTGTGTATCTTTGCTGTGTGTTTTTGACCCTATCTCTTGACATTGTTAACACAAGCATAGGTCTTTCTTAAGTCCTTAAATATATCAGTCTATTTATATAGAGGTTGATTACTTTAATCAATGATAACAATGTGAGTAGAGTTAATACAAAGTCCCATGGAACAGCAAACTTTCAAATCACTTAGTGATTCTTAGAGAAGAAAAAAGTGAATTAAGTTCTAGTTTTGGAAACTGTTAACACAATTAAAAAATAATAATTTTGGACAAGACATTTTATATCTGTGGGCCTCAACTTTTTAAAGTGTGCCATGATGTGTTCGTTATAAAATTTTTAAGGTTACTTCTGGGTCTAAAATTATTTGTATATATTATGTTTTATATTGCATTATATTATGTTAATTATATTATGTTAATTATATTATATTATATTATATTATATTATATTATATTATATTATATTATATTATACTAGGGGCCTGGTGCACAAAAATTTGTGCACTCGGGAGGTCCCTCAGCCTGGCCTGTGCTCTCTCTCAGTCTGGGACCCCTCTGGGGATGTCAACCTGCTGGCGTGCCTGGCCAGCCTATCTGAGGGACTGATGGTTGTTTTCAGACTGGCCAAGCCCCCCAGTGGGGTCCCCCACCCCATTGGGGTGTGACCAGCCTGGGTGCAGGCCTGAGGGCCATTTTCAGACTTTCAGGCTGCCCACAGTCCCTTCAGGTTTGGGGTCCCTACTGGGGTACCTGGCCAGTCTGGGTGACAGGCTGATGGTTGTCTGCAGGCTGATCAAGCCCCCCAGTGGGGTCCCTCACCCCATTGGGGTGTGGCCAGCGTGGGTGATGGGCTGAGGGGCACTTTCAGGCTTTCAGGCTGCCCACAGCTCCCATTGACCCAATGTCCCAGCAAGGCTGGCTGGAAGCAGATTCTTGGGGTTTGTTTATCTTCTGTAATTGATACACTGTTCCTTTAAGCAGAGCCTAGGCAGGTAACGAAGCTCGCAGCCAGTACTGCTGTTTGTTTCAGCTCCCAAGGCTTCTAGGATTGAGACATTGTTGCAAATATGATGTTGCCTGGAGCCAAGAGAAGGCCAGCCGGGCCTGGCAAACAGTTTCACTCCTGCTGCAAAGGAAATTTCCTGTTTACTCAGCTCTGTGAGTTCTGGCCTCCATTTTGGCTGGGTTAATATGCATACAGTCGCTCTGATTGGCTGATGGGTGTGGCTTAGGCATCCCGAAGGGATGGTGAATTTCAATATTATGCTTATATTATATTATATTATATTATATTATATTATATTATATTATATTATTATATTATACTAGAGGCTCCATGCACAAAAATTTGTGCGCTAAGGGGAGTCCCTCAGCCCAACCTGTGCCCTCTCCCAGTCTGGGAACCCTTGGGGGATCTCCACCTACTGGTTTAGGCTGGATCCCTGGGGGATCAGGCCTAAGCTGGCAGTCAGACATCCCTCTGGCAGCTCCAGAGCCCTCGGGGGATTCCACTTGCCAGTGGGAAGCAGGCCTAAGCTGCAGTTGGACATCCTTAGTGCAGCTGAGGAGGTGGGAGAGGCTCCCACCATCACTGCTGTGTTGGCAGCTGTCAGCCTGGCTTGTGGCTGAGCAGAGCTCCCCCTGTGGGAGTGCACTGACCACCAGGAGGCAGGTCCTGGATTGAGTGCCTGCCCCCTGGTGGTCAGTGTGTGTCTTAGTGACCAGTCATTCCCAGTTGTTCTGCTGTTAGGGTCAATTTGCATATTATCCTTTTATTATATAGGATTATATTATATTATATATTTTATCATATATCAATTCATATCATATCATCATACCGTACTACAATTCAGTCATTCAGGAAATAATGGGGTTGTGTTGAATTGTACATGACTATACTTAAGCAAATTTTGAAATTTCATGTAAGAGCATCAACAGCAAACTTGAATTAAATAATATTTAAATAACAATATTTAAATTCAATATGGAATATGGAATTTAACAATATTTCATAATTATCTGACATGATCCTCTCAAAAAGTCTTATGAAATACACTAGAGGCCCAGTGCACAAAATTTGTACATGGGGGAGGGTCCCTCACCCAGGCCTGCACCCTCTCCAATCCAGGACCCCTTGGGGGATGTCCGACTGCCTCTCACAATCTGGGACCACTGGCTCCTAAAGCTAGCCTAGCCTGCCTGCGTTATCATCCCTAACCACCTCTGTCTGCCTGCCTGATTGCCCCTAACTGCTCCCTGGCTATACTGATCGCCCCTAACTGCCTCTGCCTTGCCCCACACCTGGGACCCAGGCTTTCTTCCCTCTGGCTGGCTGCAGGCACCAAGAATCCAGGCCAGCTTTGCCCAAGTCTGCCATGGCCACAGGGGACCATGGGAAGGTGGCTTCACCAGGACCTCAGCTGCAGGCACCCAGCACTGCAGAGTGGACGGCTTGTCCCTCTCCCGGGTCACAGCCTGGCTGGTCCTCATTCTTCTTTCACGAGCTCATTTGTGACTAGCTGGTCCCCATTCCTCTCTCCCCAGTGTTGAGTATCTGAGCTGTTATGGTGTGAGGGTGTGATGACCATTTGCATATTAGATCTTTATTATATAGAATATCTTGCTACTATCCACAATGGTATAGATAAAGAAACAGAGGCATTGAGAGGTTAGATAACTTTGTCAATTAATGAGGAGCCATGATATGGTCTGCTTCTTGGATCACAAGATTCTGCTTGAGATAGTCTGTTCTTGGACCCATTGTTTCAAGATCCACCAGCCAGGTGTCATCACTGTGAAGTCATTCTTTCCATCGAGAGGATCTTTGTCTGACTTTATGGTATGGAAATACTCTACTTCTGAATTTAAAGAGGCCAGGCCATAGAGCAGCATCTCATTCCAGACTTCATAAGAGACAAGGCTTCAAATTCTCAGATGCAGAAGCTGACTTTGGTGCTCTATCATGAAGAAAAAGTCAAAGCAACACCATTTATTGAAGAGACTGTCTTGACTCCATTGTATGCTTTTGCCACCTTTATCAAATATTAATTGGGCATAGTGGTTTGGGTCTATTTCTGGATTCTCTATTCTATTCCATTGATCTATATGTCTGTTCTTGCGCCAGTACCAAGCTGTTTTAATAACAGTGGCTTTGTAGTATAGCTTGATGTCTGGTATGG
>PVJC01045631.1:0-13621 GCA_004026665.1 Murina feae
CCCGCTCCCCGATGCCCCACAAAGGGCCTGGGAAGCCCACCAAGCAGGCCGCCGACCCCCTGCCGCCTCTTACCCGCTTCGCAGTGCCCTCCAACCCTGCTGCCTCTTTCCCACTCACGGGTCCTGGGTCCTGCGCTGTCCCGCCCTGCAGCCGCTCTGTGCACTCGGGAGGTCCCTCAGCCCGGCCTGTGCCCTCTCACAGTCTGGGAGCCCTCGGGGACGTCCACCTGCTGGGGTGCCTGACCAGCCTGGGTGAGGGGCTTTCAGGCTGCCCACAGCTCCCATTGACCCAACGTCCCAGCAAGGCTGGCTGGACGCAGGTTTCTGTGATTTATCTCCTATAATTGATGCTGCTCCTTGAAGGCCTGAGGTTATCTTCTATAATTGATTCACTGTTCCTTTAAGGTGGACTTCTAACTGAAGCCGCCTCTGCTTCACCTCGCAGCGTCTACAATGAAACAATTGTTACTTTTACTGGTGAGACCCTGGCTGCTCTTTCCTTCAGCTCCCGAGGATACTATGATTGTTATATTGTTTCAAAGGTGTGTTTCGCTAGAGCCAGTTTAAGCGGAGCTGAGCTGAGCAGGCGCAGCTTCACTTTTGCTCCTGCCGCAATGGAAACTGCCCTTTACTCAGGTCCAGGAGTGGCGGCCGCCATGTTGGCTGGGATAATTTGCATACAGCCGCTCTGATTGGCTGGTGGGCATGGCTTACCCTGTCTCGGAGAAACGGTTAATTTTACTATTTCGCTTTTATTAGTTTAGATTACTTAATATAAAAATTCTAAAATATTATTACTTTGGCATTTCTCAGTAAGTGAAAGACTTTTATTTTCTATGAAAAGTATGATTAGGAAACATACAACTGTATTTGAATCATGGTCCCAAATGAAATGGAATTACAGAACCTTTAAGAAGCGTTGAAATATGTTTAGTTTTGTCCCAGATGTACTGTTGAAAATTGTAAGAAGAAAAAAAATATGTGTTACAAAAGAAATGTACTCTGCCACTTACATAATTGTCAAGCTCTTCCTAAAGCACTCTTTGGGGAAATTATGATTCTTAGTCATATTGCCTAGATTTTATCACAGTTTTTGTTTACATCTGATAATTTGCAACTAGTGGTATTTAGCATTAATGTTATAGGTGAGGAATGAAGAATTCCAGGGCTAGATCACTGTTTTTACATTTTTGATGGCTTAAGATTTAATTTATGTGAATAGTGCAGTCTGATATTATCACAACAGGCCACAGAAACACCTTCAACAATAGGTTATATGCTTCCATTCCTTACAGTGTTTTTAAAAAGTTATTGATTATTGGCCATATATAATTGTTTAGGTCTTATTTAAAGAACTCCAAATCTTTTAGTAACCTTATTTCTCACAACAACACTAGAAAGTAAGTAATACTATCTTCGTTAGAAATTTGAGAAAATTGAGTCACTGACAAGGAGGCTCAAGTCACACAGCTGGTAAATGAGTAATCCATGATTCAATGTCAGAGTCTGGCTTCAGTCCCTGCTCTTCACTACCACATTAAACAGACTGCATGGATCACTTCCTAAATTGTCTGATTAACCATTTAGAATATAAAGTTAATGAGAAAAATAACCTATTAGTCTGTTTTGCCAGATGATAAACATCTCTATCTTATAGTGGATTAATTATCTCAATGGCAAAGAACAGAAATGCAGCCTATTAACATAAGAAAGTAATACATTTTTTGAAAGAACATATAATAACTCAAAATTTTCAGTATAATTTAAAGAGTATTATATTAGAAGTGGTAAGAACCAGAGCATCAGTATGGTCTAATTAACAAGCACTAATAAAGAATTTCTTTAGAGTATACATAGCTATATACTTTCTATCTTTGTGTTATTGCTCAAAATTTAAATTGCTCAAAATTCAAATTCAAAAGAAATTATATGACTAACCTATCTTGTGTGAAACAAAAGCAGGGAGGCAGTTAATTGTTGCAGTAACAAGATTGTGTTTGTGGTAAGTAATGTTTTCCATAGCAATTTTGTGTTGCTATTTCGAAAAAAAACAAGGTGAAGAATGGATTCGGGGAAAGAATGGCCCCTCATCTATTCCATATTCCATTGCTTGAAAAAGATTTTACAAGAAATTATCCTTATTGTCCTTAGAAGAGGGTAATATTTTTATAAGTCAGTGATAAAGATTTGAAATAGAGGACAGTGAAAAGCAAAATATCTTAACTAATAAAAGCGTAATATTGAAATTAACCGTTTCTTCAGGATAGGGTAAGCCATGCCCACCAGCCAATCAGAGTGGTTGTATGCAAATTAGCCCAGCCAACATGAGGCCGCCACTAACGGACTTGAGTAAACGGCAGCTTCCATTGCAGCAGGAGTGAAAGTGAAACTACTGCCCGCTCCGCTCCGCTATCCTGGCTCAACCAAAACACATTTTTGCAACAAAATAACAATCATAGAATCCTCAGGAGCTGAAGGAAACAGCAGGCCTGGCCTGAGTTTAAGAATAACATTGTTGCATTATAGACTCTGCGAGTGAAGCAGAGAGGAGGCTTTGTTAGTTAGTAGGCTGGCTTAAAGGAACAGTGTATCAATTATAGAAGATAAACAAACCCCAGAAACCTGCGTCCAGCCAGCCTTGCTGGGACATTGGGTCAATGGGAGCTGTGGGCAGCCTTAAAGCCCGAAAGTGCCAATCAGCCCATCATCCATACTGGCTACAACCCAGTGGGGTGAGGGACGTTTCTGGGGGGCTTGGCCAGCCTGGAAACAGCCATCAGCCCATCACCCAGGCTGGTCAGGCATGCCAGCAGGTGGACATCCCCTGAGGGGTCCCAGACTGCGAGAGGGCACAGGCCGGGCTGAGGGACCTCCCGACTGCACAGAGCGGCTGCAGGGCGGAACAGTGCAGGACCTAGGACCGGTGAGTGGGAAAAAGGTGGCAGGGTTGGTGGCCTGCTTGGCGGCTGCCCAGGCCCCTTGCAGGGCACTGGGGAGCAGGTAAGAGGCAGTGGGGGTCGGGGGCCCGCTTGGTGGCTTCTCAGGCCCTTTACAGGGCACCGGGGAGCGGGAAAGCAAGGCAGTAGGATACCGGTGAGCGGGAAAGAGGCAGTGGGGGCATCTCGGCCTGCTTGGCAGCTTCCCAGGCCCTTTGCGGGGCACCAGGGAGTGGGAAATCAGGGCTGCAGGGTACCGGTGAGTGGGAAAGAGGCAGCGGGGGCATCTCGGCCTGCTTGGCGGCTGCCCAGGCCCTTTGCGGGTCACTGGGGAGCTGAAAAGCAGGGCTGCAGGGGCCGGAGTCCTGCTTGGCGCCTTGCCAGACCCCTTGGCGGCACCAAGGAGTGGGAAAGGAAGTCAGCAGGGGACTGGTGAGTGGGAAAGTGTCGGCGGCTTGCTTGGCGGTTCCCCAGGTCCCTTCTGGAGATCAGGGAACAGGAAAAGGCTGGCCTGACCACGAGGTGGGGTTTTCCCTGCTTTTTGGTGGCTGGAGGAAGATGGGCAGTATGCAAGCTTGGGAGGCAGGCAGCACCCAGCCCTGGCCACAGCTCAAAAAAGAGAACAATATGCAGGGGAGGGCAAGAGTCTGAGATATCAACATAGAGGGGGTGCCTGCTCCAAGCCTGGGGGCAGGCCCCCAGCAGGTAGACACACACAGGAGAACTGCTCCGAGCCTCAGATGTGGCTGGGGGCAGGTCCCCAGTAGTGACACAGACACACACACACACGCACACACAAAAGGCGCCATCATAGGACATCCACTGAGGGGTTCCAGACTGTGAGAGGGGGCAGGCTGGGCTGAGGGACCCCTCCTTCCCCCCCTCCTGTGCACGAATTTCATGCACCGGGCCGAAAATAAAAAGAACATTAGCATATTCAGAGAATGGAAAGCATTAGAGTTAAAAATAGTGATAGTAATAAAATTAGTATTGGAGAATAGAAGGAGCCTGACATAAGAAGCTGGTATGTGAGTCTGGCTGCCTTAGTTCTTCTGTCTCTTATTATTCATTTAGCAACTATCATGGATAGTAATATTCTTCATTTCTATCTGTATGTATCAATATACCAAGTAACATTTTATAATACTTCTACCATAAGATAAATATATGTTCTATTTAGACATTTGATGTATACTACTTATGTCAATATGATAGCTGTTATTTACAAACATACAATGTAGGTGAATCTTTGAGTGGATAAATGGTCTCAAGTGTATCCTGATTTGAAGACTTGACTTGGAGAAATGTTGGTGAAAATTTTAGAGAGTATCTATCTTGAACTGCTAGACAAAGATACTATTTGCATATTTGTTCTCCCCAATCTCTTCTCACAGCTTGCAGTGGCAAGTTAATGGTTAAATCAGTGGGATGAAGGAAAGCACAAAAGTGAATGAAAGGCTTTCAGGGAGGAGATGGTGTCAATCCAAATTCACTTAAAAATTCTTATTTGAGTTGGGTCCTTGATATCAGTAGTCTCCTAAGAATCCAGGAGTCGAAGGAAAAGTGAAAGAACACTTAGGATCAAAAGCAGTAGCTGCTCAGAGCCAAAGGAGCATGAATTACAATCCTATATAATAAAAGGGTAATATGCAAATTGACCAAACAGCAGAACAACGAGACAACCAATCAAAGTATAACATGCTAATGATATACTAAGGCCGCTCAACTGCTCGTTATGATGTGCACTGACCAACACGGGGCAGACAGTTGACTGGTCGACCAGTTATGATGTGCATTGACCTCCAGGGGGCAGATGCTCTGACCAGTAGTTTAACTTGCTGCTGGGATCTGGCCAATTGGGACTGAGATGGGCCGGACATGCCCTGGAGCCCTCCCGCAATTCCTCCGCAGCCTGATCGTACACCGGGGGGGTCCCTCAGCCTGGTCTGTGCCCCCTCACAATCCAGGACCCCTCGGGGGATGCCAGAGAGCTGGTTTCAGTATGATGCCTCAGGCCACTCTCCTAGGGAGGATACCAGACATGGGGCTCATGGCTGGAGAGCACTGCTGATGCAGTGCAAGCATCTCCCAATCATGAGTGATTGGGCTTGAGCCTGTGGCAGGCATAGTGGGACCAGGATGAGTGGGAGTGGCAGGTAGGAGCTACAGGCGGTGTTGGACTGCAGGTTTTGGCCCAATCCCTGCAATCCATCCAGAGGGACCCCACCCATGCACGAATTAGTGCACCAGGTCTCTAGCAATAATAATAATTTGAATACATTTTAAATTGAGGATAAATTATAGAGAATCTTGTTCTATAGTCTAAGAATTTTTAAAATACCAGTAGACACTTGAGCATTTTTGGTAGCTCTGTGGTAGAAAAATGACAGGATGAAAATTACACTTAAAGAATATTTATTTGGCAGCTTTGCAGTGGGTGGATTTAATGGGGAAGCAGAGTTGAAGACAGAATGAAGAATCAGAGGATCATTCATTGATTAAATCTTTAAACTATTGCTACTGAGGATGAGAAATGTTCAAATATTGGTACTTTCATCTGCTATTTAATTCTAATGATAATACATAGACTTGCTCATTGAATTATCATAACAACCCTAAAAGGTAGGTGTTATTATCATACTCATTCAATACATTAGGAAATAGAGGTACAGAGAATATTTTCAACTTGTCTCAGATAATACAGCTAGTAAGACAGAGGGCTGGTATTTGAATCTTATTGAATCAATAGTTCATATTTTGAATAACTAATTAGATGTTTGGGTTGAATTAGTCTCCAAATAATCTATTCCACATACAGCACTAATGAATGCCTTTACAATAAAAAAAATATTGGACCTAGAATAAATAAAGGTGGAAATTAGACAAAGTTTGATTTTTATACCTAGAAAACCTCAAATTGTGCCTACAATTTCAGGACCCTTATCTGTTTAATATAGCTTGGTACTTCTATTTACTTCTCACTTTTCTTCAAAAGCAGTACTTCCTATTCTGTATTTCAAGCTCTCCCTCTATGAGCAAACATATACATAAATTAAAGCTATATTTTCAATATTCCTAATGGCCTCTTTGCTTCCTTATGGAGAAAATTTATTGTGTAATTTGGCTTTATTGGCCTTAAGTTAAGAAGTATTCAATTTATAACCTTCATAAAATATATCAGTAGGTAACTTTAGTAGCAAATCCTCAAATATTACAAAAAAAGATGACTGACATTTCCTTGTAAAAAATATCCTTTAACATTGGACTTTCTCATTTGTAAGATAAAACTTTGTAAAGTATTTTCATGTTACAAGTATCATATGTTTCTTAACAGATATTCTATCTTCATGTCTATTTTATTTACTGAATTCATAATTATGTGAGAAGCACTGACCGTTTAAAGGAGATTAGCTCCATATCATGGCTGATGGATCTCTATCTACACAAGGGAAAGAAGAGACCTAACATATGTGAGTAAATTACACCTCAGTAAATTATTTTAAAATTATTTTATAGTAAATTTTCTTTTATTTCTAAAAATCTTAGTATTTATCTTTAATTGGTAATGAAAATAGTACCTTACAGGATAATTCACAAACTTTAACTCATAAACAAGAGATCTTCATTATACATTAACATTGTTCTGGCAGCTCCACAGGGTATCTTTCGTAGTTTTTATTTCTGTGGGAAGCCACCCATTGCCTTCACTATCAGAGAAGTGTAAACGAGTGGAACAGCTGGTGAACTTTGAGCCCATGGCAAAGGCCAGAGCTATGCACTGATTGTTTAGTCCAGACAATGGGGGCTCAAGCTATTTCCTGACCAAATAGTCTCAGAGTCTTTCTAATATTTACTGCCCTTTAAATAGTCTGTCTATTACCACAATTACCCGCCTAAGAGTTAGATGTGTATCCAAAATTGAATAAAAGATTGGCAAGGCCTGGGCACCAGGGAAAGCCCTTTCTCTTGCATTGGGCTTGCCCGCCTGGCCCCCAGTATTTTCAAATTATTACTTCATGACTCACTTCTTTCATTTGCGTGTGGCCCCTTCTCAATATTATTATTTGTGCAAACTCTAATAATGGCATCGGACCCTGCATAGTCCCATTTGTGTTATGTAGGACTTCATCAAACAAAGGTCTTTAAATTAGTTTTGATAATAGCTAATCATTTAGTCCAAGTAAGGCCATCATTGAGTTGATAATAAGGAACAAAATGTTATGTGCAAATGTTACATAAAAGAGCAATAGTTATTCATTTTAATGAAAATTAGAAATAATAAAGTACTTTTTTAAAAAAAAAAAAAAGTCACTTTGCCTTAAACATTTCCAGCAAAATAAAGGATTATGTTATGAAGAAGGAAGAGAGGAACAGATAATGGAGTAAACTTAGTGCCAGCCACAACTGTAGTGCTATCAGACAACATAAATAGAACTATAAACTTATATTCTTCAACCAACAACACCCCACTGATTCTCACTTTCCCATTTTCTGGCTGCCTGTCTCTTCTCGGTCTCTGTTTCTGTCTCTGTCTGTCTATCTGTGTATCCATAACCATAGGTACAATATAACTGAACATATTAAAAATGCAAGAATTTGATAATGTTTGTTAACTGATGATTCAATACATCTGTTATTTGTTTTCCAGTCAGAAATCATTCTTTTCACTCCTTATTCTTTAAAAGAAAAACAAAGCAAAACAGAACAGGAAAGTAGTGTCAATGCTCAGCCTAAAGGGACAAACCACAACTTACCTGAACTTTTCCCGACAAATGGCATCTCCTTTGCTTGACACTCAGTTTCTCTTTTTTCCTTCCATTTAGAAGTGGCCAAATAACCTCATTCAGTAGAAGTTCCTGTAGTTAGAAACTATGAAAATAAAGAGTAGTCCATCAAATGGTTTAAGATTTTTGTTCGGTTCAGTGCTCTGTCTTCAGCACCCTGAATATTTAATCCATATAGCTGGAGATCAATAAATAATGGCTAAATAAATATAAGATAAAACTATCCCAAATTTGATTTTGCAAATGAAGAAAAAAAAAACCATAGACTTTTCCCAAAGATATAAAGCTATAAAGATAGATTCTATATTTGAAATCAAGTCTCCTGGTTCTAAATCCAAAACCCTTCTAATAAATTTAATTACCCATCTGTTCATATTTTCTTTTTTCATTTTAATGGTTAAAAATGTACTTAACAAGAATGTGAAATGATTATCTAGTTAATAAAAGCATTCAAAAGAAAAAGTAAAATTATTTTGTGGGTTTGTTTGTTTTTTATTGCTAGAGCGGATTCCATAGTTACTGAAAATTCTAGTCACTTCAAGAAATAGTCCTAAATTAAATTATATAACATTCAAATGTTAAAGAAGAGAAACACTTAAATTTTGTTGAAGTGACAGATGGGACATAATTTTCAGCAATGGATTGTTAGTTCCCCATAAGTGCAAAGTCTTTCTGTTTTATAAGTGGTAAATTGCTACAGAGGCACTTGTAATACAAAACTCAAAAAAGGAAAGAATTTGATAAATGAGCTGTAATTTTTGTAAAGTTTAAAGTGAATTGGATGTATTTTAAACATTTTATAAACAATGAAAAGGAAGAATTATGTACATAGTGCATTTTGCTATGAAAAGTTTAAACAATGTGACTAAATTATATGTAAAATGAACATATTTTGAAAGAAAATAACAAATGTCACTCAGATACTTTCAGCATGTAACTTCAAAGAGAGCATCCAACTCCTATTTTGGGAAAAATATCTCTATAGCTTTTCATTAAATGGATCCTTTGTAACCTGCTGAGTTAAACATTACCATCTTATTTGACTATTTGAGACAGTGACAGGCAAAATCATTAAAAGTAAAGATAATATTCAATAATCATTTTCTTCTTCACTGAAATTTCTACATACTAATTTTTATTAAAATATGTTTATATTTATTATCATTTTGAATTGCAATTTAGAAATTACCTCCAAGTATAAATAATCTATTGCCTACAAGAATATTTATTTTTTTATATTATTGTCAGTCTTGTGGATGAAAAGAAATTTATTTAAGTCAGAATTTCAAATCTTAGGTAATGAAGAATATAAAAATATCATGATCAAATTTATATTTAAAGCTAATGTTTCATAATTTCTGGAATAATATGATGTTTTAAACTGAATTAATTATGACTGCATTAAAAAAAGTTTTCCTTAAATGTTGGTAAAAAAGAATTTTGCTATTCTCAGTATAGTTGACTAAAAAATAACATTTTTTGTGACTTATTCAGTAGAACTTCCTGTAGTTAGAAACTATGAAAATAAAGAGTATTCCAGAAAATCTACACCAATAAAAGAGAAACATGCAAATTGGTGTTACTCTGCTACATCCACCAGCCAATCAGGATGAGTATTCAAATTAACCTGATGAAGATGGCGGTTAATTTGCATATGCAGGTGGGGAGCGAAGACTGAAGATGACTGAAGACGAAAGAGGCTTGGCTTCTCTGCTGCAGCTGGAATGGATAAGCCAAGCATCCCTGCTGTGGCTGGACCAGAGGCTTGGGTCCTGGGTGCCAGAGGAAAACCGGTGCCGGCAGCCAGGGGAAGGAAGGCCTATTGCTCGAATCTTCGAGCAATGGGCCTCTAGTGAATAAATAAAGTAATACCTTCCATCTTTGGTGAGCATAGATTGCTGAAGCATGTTTTGCTTAGTCTTCGGTGTAAGGATAAAGGAAGGAGAATGAATTTTAATAGGCAGAGATAATTTTTTGGCATGTTGAGATTACATGAAAAGGGAAAAGCAGATATTGCATATATAATATTTTTCACAGTGTGACTCTTTCTCTTTCAAATAACACCTAAAATTAACTATCTTTATGATTTTATCAAAATGAATTTGGCTTTGAGTGCACCTTCAGGACATAGCCACTTTATTTGGCTCTGTTACTTTTTTTTAGGGGATAATAATGATAGCTAAGATTTATTGAATTGCTACTGTGTCTCTGGCTTTTTTCTTATATTTTCACATAGTTGAAAGCATTTAAACAAAAAGACAGCCATAGTAAAGAGTAGTGATTTATTTTCCTAGTTTCCCCAGTTTTCTCTAGATCACACTGATAGCATGGCAGACTGAAGTCAGGAATTGTTATTTGGGACTTCAAAGCCAATGCATTAAAGAACTCCGTGTTAAAATACATCAAACCATCAAGATAGATATTCCTATAATTAATGGCTTTAAGCAAAGATAATTAAAAGATTATATGAGTATTTAAAATATGCATTTCTCAGAGAACCATCATACATTTCTAGTACCTTATTTTGAAGCTAGAAATTGTATTATGTTATCATATTTTGAAACAGTATTGTTGTCTCTGGCACATTTAAAAATATTTTCCACTTTATTCAGTTATGTCACTTCCCCCCAAAATATCAGACTGCATTCTCTTCATACAAATTAAAACATCTATACTAATAAAAGGGCAACATGCTACTTAGACCAGGAGACCTTCCAGGAGACTTTCTGAACGTCCTTCTGGAAAAAGCCATGGTGGTGGGGTCAAGGCAGAGGTGGTTAGGGGTGATCAGGCCTGCAGGGGGGGCAGTTGGGGCAAGTAGGCTGGCAGAGGAGGCAGTTGGAGGAGAGCAGGCTGGCAGGCAGAGTAGTTAGGGGTGATCAGGCAGGCAGGCAGGTGAGCAGTTAGGAAGCACCCATATTGGACAGGGTGCTGGCTGGGCTGAGGGATTACCCCACCACCACCCATGAATGAATTGCATGTACTGGACCACTAGTATATATATAACAACCTAAGTGACCAAACAACTGAATGACTTAACAACTGGTCGACTAGTTGCTATGACGTGCCCTGACCACTATGGGGCAGACACTCAATGCATGAGCTGCGCCCTGGTGGTCAGTGCACTCCCACAATCAACCTCCTTTGGATGGCCAGCCTCCCCTTGCCAGCCAACCTCCTGCAATCACTGCAATCACTCCCCAGGCCACTCCATTGGCCTTGATGGAGAGGCTGGTCAGCCAATCTCCTGCAATCCCTACTTTTGGCCAGCCAGCCAACCTCACCATCCCTCCCCCGGCCAGCCAGGCCCCCTGCCCTGATTATCCCTGATCACCAGGCAAGGCCAAGGGACCCTACCCATGAACAAATTTGTGCACTGGGTCTCCAGTTGAAAATAAGACTAAAATCCTCCTTGAACAGGTTCTCAGGCTTAAACAAGGCATTTTATGCATTTTATTTTAATCAATTTCTATCTTTCTACCTATTGTGTTATGTTACTGTGAATACATAGATATCATATGCCATCAAATCTAATCTTAACTAACAAAGTGAATTGCTTCCCATACAATATACAGTGAATCTTTCAATGAGTTCTGTATATCTCTCATGAGTCCTTTAGTAATATGTTCAGGCATTTTTCTATTATGCTTTAGTACAATCTTATAAAAATTATCTCCAGGAACTTTATATTTATTGTTATGATTGTGAATACATATGTTTATTTCTTTAATAATTTTCTTCTATTAAAATTTTAAAGTAGTTAATAATACTACTTGGAGTCTACCAATGGCTATGCTGCTTTGGTTTGGCCTTTCAACATAATATTAAGTAGAAATCAAGACAGCAGTATTTATATCATAATTTTAATCATTAAATCTGTGACGATTCATAATACTTTCATATTAAGACTTTATGAAATTAAGGTCTCTTTGACTAGCTAGTTATATAATCTAATAAAAGAGTAATATTGAAATTGACCGTTTCTCCGGGATGCCTAAGCCACGCCCACCAGCCAATCAGAGTGGCTGTATGCAAATTAACCCAGCCAAGATGGAGGCCGGCAGTCATGGAGCTAGAGTAAACAGAGGCTTCTGTTGCACCAGGAGTAAACTGTTTGCCTAGGCCGGCTGGGCCTCTTTCTGCTCACGGCAACATAGTTACAATTGTAGAAGCCACAGATCTGAACCAAACAGGAGGCTTCCATTGCACCAGCAATGAAGGAAACTGTCTGCCTAGGCCGGCTGGGCTTCTACTAAGGCGACATGCTTTCAATTATAGAAGCCACAGAGCTGAAGCCAACAGGAGGCTTCATTACCTGCCTAGGCCTCAGCTTAAAGCAACAGTGTATCAATTATAGAAGATAAATACACCCCAGAAACCTGCTTCCAGCCACCCTTGCTGGGACGTTGGGTCAATGGGAGCTGTGGGCAGCCTGAAAGCCTAAAAATGGCCCTCAGCCCTGCACCCAGACCACTCAGCCACCCCAGTAGGGACTCAAACCCTGAAGGGAATGTGGGCATCCTGAAAACAGCCCTCAGCCCCTCATCAAGGCTGGCCACACCCCAGTGGGGTGAGGGTCCACACTGGGGGGCTTGGCCAGCCTTCAAACAGCCATCAGCCCCTCACCCAGGCTGGCCAGGCATTCCAGCAGCCTGGACATCCCTCAAGGGGTCCCAGACTGCAAGAGGCCACAGGTTGGGCTGAAGGACCTCCCGAGTGCACACATTTTTGTGCACCGGGCCCCTGGTGTTATATATTCTTTAATTAGCCTGGGATATTTTAAATTAAATATTGTTCTGCATATTTAGGGTATTATCTAAACTAATAAAAGCGAAATATTAAAATTAACCGTTTCTCCGAGACAGGGTAAGCCACGCCCACCAGCCAATCAGAGCGGCTGTATGCAAATTAGCCCAGCCAACATGGCGGCCGCCACTCACGGACCTGAGTAAACAACCCTTTCCATTGCGGCAGCAGCGAAAGTGAAGCTGCGCCCCTCAGCTCAGCTCCGATTAAACTGCCTCTAGCGAAACACAGCTTTTTGAAACATTGTAACAATCATAGAATCCTCCGGAGCTGAAGGAAAGAGCAGCTCGGGCCTAACCAGTAACAGTAACAATTGTTTCATTATAGACGCTGCGAGGTGAGGCAGAGAAGGCTTCGTTAGTAGTTAGAAGGCCGCCTTAAAGGAACAGTGTATCAATTACCCCAGGCCTTCAAGGAACAGTATCAATTATAGGAGAAAAAACTCCAGAACCTGCCTCCAGCCAGCCTTGCTGGGACGTTGGGTCAATGGGAGCTGTGGGCAGCCTTAAAGCCCCTCACTCAGGCTGGTCAGGCACGCCAGCAGGTGGGCATCCCCCGAGGGGTCCCAGACTGCGAGAGGGCACAGGCCGGGCTGAGGGACCTCCCGAGTGCACAGAGCGGCTGCAGGGCAGGACAGCGCAGGACCTAGGACCCATGAGTGGGAAAGAGGCGGCAGGGTTGGAGGGCACCGGGAAGCGGGTAAGAGGCGGCAAGGGGCCGGTGGCCTGCTTGGTGGCTGCCCAGGCACTTTGCGGGGCATCGTGGAGCAGGAAAGCAAGGCTGCAGGGGCCTGGGTCCTGCTTGGCAGCTCCCAGACCCCTTGGCGGCACGGGAAGTGGGAAAGGAAGGCAGCAGGGACGGGTGAGTGGGAAAGAGTTGGCGGCCTGCTTGGCGGCTTCCCAGGTCCCTTCCGGGGATCAGGGAGCAGGAAAAGGCTGGCCTGACCACAAGGCGGGGTTTTCCCTGCTTTCTGGTGGCTGGAGGAAGATGGGCAGTAGGCAAGCTTGGGAGCCAGGCCGCCCGCAGCCCTGGTCACAGCTCAAAAAAGAGAACAACATGCAGGGGAGGGCAAGAGTCTGAGAGATCAACATAGAG
>PVJC01045632.1:0-13635 GCA_004026665.1 Murina feae
AGATACCACTTCATGCACACCAGGATGGTTATAATAGAAAAGACAAATAATACCATGTATGACAAGGATATAGAAAAATTGGAACCCTCACATACTTCTGGTTGGAACGTAAAATGATGCAACTGATTTGGAAAATGAAGAGTCTGGCCTGGTTAAACACAGATTTATCATACAATCAAGCAATTGCATCCCCACATATGTATCCAGGAGAAATTGAAACGATGTCCACACAAACACTGCACACAAACGTTCACAGAAGCATTATTCATCACAGCCCAAAGTGAAAACAGCCCCAAATATTCATCTGATGAATGGACAAACCAGTGAGGTATATCCAGACTGCAGAATATTGTTCAGCAATAAAAGGAAACAAACTAATGATACATGTTAGAACATAAATAAACCTTTAAAAACCATTATGCAACATGTAGAAAGTCAATCACAAAGGACCACATACTGTGTGATTCCATTTACAGCAAGTGCTGCAAATAAGCAAATGTATAGAGTCAGAAAGATAAGTGGTTGCCTAGGACTATGGAAGATGAGGGAGGGGGGTTGAGGTAGCTTTCTATTGAGGGATCTTTGACCTGCAGGCCATGGTGTCTATGGTATAAGACAGAGGCAGGAGCAGAAAAACAATGAAAAAGGGCCAGCAGACAAGGGCCAAGCAGCAGAGGTCAGGGCACCCTAAGCTTCCAGATTCTAGCATGCAACTCCAAGGGAGCTGAGAAGTCTACATTCACATCTGGCCACCTGGGTGGTTATGGAAATTACATTTGTCAAGGTATAAGAATAGAAATATATTATGTACATTATTAAACAGTTTTTTAGATTGATTTATAACTTTTAAATATTTAATTTTATAGCAGATGGGCCTCCATGTGTACTGTTGCCTCTTGCAAATGTTGCCATGGCCAGGCCCATCTAATAAAAGTATCTTATAATTCCTTCACCTTTGCATCTTTTTCTCAAGACTCAAAGTTCTAGAAATCAAATTGACTGAGCCCAGTGAATGAACAGCTTACTTGCTGAGAGGCATTGAGAAAAAAGAAATCTGACTTCCTACGATTTCCACAGCGGGGAGGAGAGAAGGGGATGTGGGCCCTGCTGACCCATAGGAGCATACACGATGCTGATAGCCTATCTTTGCCTCCATCAACTGGGAAAGGGAAGCATATGCTAACAACCAACCAGAACCAAATACCAACAAATATGCATTGTATTGGTCTTCATCCTCACTCAACTAGCCATCTTGGGTCAATTTAATTAACCTCCCTTTCTTCATACATGAAACCACCATAATGATCCCATTTCTTGGGATTGTAGAGAGCCTTGAAAAGATGATACATGTGAAAAATGTTCTGCAATCGACGAAGTTCTACCTGAATTATCACATTAGTGTGATCATATTCTAGGGAGAGCTCTGACAGCTGCTAATCAAGAATGAAGAGAAAGATACTAAGTAGGGGAGATGCTTGACAACGATGAAGAATGATACCAGGCATGACTGTCCTTGCTCAAACACTGTTCTAGTCACATCTGTACATTCTGCATGCTACTGCTCAGCCCTGAATTAGAATGAATATCTACCTCTCATACAATCTGCACAGTTGACTTACAATACATTTTCAGGCTTCATTTGGTTATCTCCATAAGCTCAGTATACTCTAAGCAGGTTGTTAAGTACATTCAAGGATTTTACAATGAACAGTAGAGATCCAGTTATTAAAATGAAGCGCTGACATTGGAATAAGGCCACAAGCAAGTGTTTACTGCTTCTGCTCTGGAATTATAACTATTTCTTTGCTTGGCCTTTAGAGAACTGATGGATATTCATCTTGTTTACTGATGAGATATTTGAAATCAGAATGTTAAAATGCCCATGGAAATATGTTGATCAGAACTAGGGACTATCTTAGCATTACATTCACAAAAATCTAACTTCTGTGTTAATGGCCTAAATGTATTGTCTGTCCTGGATGCCGCAAATTTTATGAGATGGTAATCACTTTTCAATTTAACAAACTATTAGCTAAAAAGTATTGCAGAGTTTGAGAGGAAACTCGCATTGAGTAGGAGGTAAAATAAAATGAAGGGTCTTGCTGTAGGAGAAGATGTACATTCAAAGTACCTTTTGTCTTAGGAGACAGGTGAATTTTGCTGAGATACTCAGATGGAAAAGAGGCTACAGACAAACATCCCAGGTGATTAGCAAATAGCTATTTGAAAGAGAATGAATCAGGGTGGATTTTAAGACATTTAGAAGAAACCAGAAAAAGAACATTGGGCTAGCATAGCCTGAACTTAGAACTAGGAAGATTTGTCAAAATCTTATCTGGTACTTTCGAGTACAAATAGTTCAAAATGCAGTATCACAGAGACTCAGTAAAATAAAACAAATGTGTAGTTATTTTTCCTCAAGCCACAGATTGGGATTGATATTCTCAAATATCTTCACACAAGTTATCACTTTATGAAAATGACTTTGTTACACAAGAAGAGGGAAATTTTGGAAGAACCATTAAAATGTCTTGCCTTCAAAACACCATTTTTTTTTTACCCTTGTTTTGTTTAGTGTTGGGATCTGGAAAAGCTAGGTTTATAAAATATTACATGACAGGCAAATTTAAATGTCACTCAACATCTTATGTTCTGTTTCTCCATTCCACATCCATGAAGTTATTTTAAAAATGTGTGGGATGCAGCTGCTCTGGGAAATATGGTAGTTGGTAGGTGGTTACTGCATTCAAGGCAAGGATGTTATCGTATTTGACATAATATCACATATAATTTATGGAAACACGTATAACTGCCACAGTTATAGTGAAAATATCCCCCGAGCATGAGCAAAGGTGGCAGTGCAGTCCCAAGTTAGAGCAAAGCCATCACCCGGATGAGATGCCATCTCAAATGTCACCTCATTGGTGAGGTCCTCCATATCAATCCTGTACACAATGGCCACTCCAACCTACAAACAATTACTTTTGTTATTTCTTACCCCAGGTTATTTTTCTCTACACTACTGTGGCCATCCAATGAAGTCCATACGTGCATTTGCCTCTCCACGAGCTGTACCTCTCTTCCTCTACCTTTGCATACCCAGCACCTCTGGCCCTGACAGCACAGTCTGAGCAGGACTTGCACAGCACTCAGTGGCGGCTCTCAGATGACAGTGACGTCTTATAGGCAAGTGGAGGTGGATGAGTCCAGCATGTCCTCAACCGTGCAAGTGTTTGCCACTTCACTGGGTACCTCAGTAGAATGAAGCTTTAAGGGGGATGTGGCTCACGTGTGAAAGTTAAACAAGTCACAATATTCAATCATAAATCATTTTACTTTTTTTCTCTTTTAATTCAAAATAAAGTTCTTTTTTAAAAAATATATTTTATTGATATTTTACGAAGAGGAAGGGAGAAGGATAGAGAGTTAGAAACATCAATGAGAAAGAAACATCGATCAGCTGCCTCCTGCACACCTCGCACTGGGGATGTGCCCGCAAAGTACATGCCCTTGACCGGAATTGAACCTGGGACCTTTCAGTCCGCAGGCCGACGCTCTATTCACTGAGCCAAACCAGTTAGAGCTAAAGTTCTTTCTTGAGACAAATAAAAGTATATGAGCTACTGCCCTGGTGGTGTAGCTCAGTTGGTTGGAGTGTCATCCCATGAACTGAAGGGTTGCAATTTTGATTCCCAGTCAAGGCACATGCTCAAGTTGTAGTCCAATCCCTGGTCAGGGCACGTATGGGAGAGAAAAAATCAGTGTTTTTTTTCTCACATAGATGTTTTTCCTTCTCCCTCTTCCTTTCTCTCTCTCTAAAATCAATTTTTTAAAAAGTCTTTGAGCTACTGACAAAATCTTTTAAAATAGATTTAAAAATAAGACCAGGCAAAGGCATGTCAATTCATTATCAGAGTCTAAGGCAGACTCTATTGTTTCAATTCAGCTATTAATGCCTTCTCCGATCTTAAGGAAACTTCCTTGAAAATTTAGATTTTCCTGTATTACCTCTTAGCATTCAGGCTGTATGTTCACTGTAGGGCTTATTACATTGTGTTGTGATATGATTTGCTTATTTTTCCTAAAGAATTAAAGTATGGCCAATACATCTTTTAATCTCACAATGTTGGACACTCTGAGTGTATCCATAGTAGGTACACAATGAAAGATTAAGTAGATGGGTAAATATGTTAAAATTAAGTCTAAGTTATAGAAATAATGACATTTTCTTTCCCAGCTCACTGTAATACTCTTCTCCTTACTTCTTATGGCTGACTTGGGTAGGATCGAAATTAAAGTTTTAAAACTGTTTGTGTCATTAGAGGTAAAGTAGTCTACCTCTCCTTAGAAGCAAGAATCCCCTCCCCGCTATGACCTACCTCCAAATCACTTTGTTTCAGAAACAAGTAAAAAGGAAACAACTGGGGAAAGATTATCCTTATTCCTGCTTCTTATCAGCAGGATAAAACCCCCTGAACTTCACTTAGCACCATATGGAAAGTGTTGGTTTCTAGGTGAAAGATTCAACTGCTCTGCTTTGCACGTGGTGCTGATAACACTCAGGATGGATCACAAAGCAGAACGTCATGACAATGACATCAGATTTGGGGAGGCCAAGTCCTTCTCTCCCTGCAGGATTATTTATTAGATGCAAACTGGGCTTAGAATGTATCCAACTTTTTTACTATTTCTTTTATTAGTGTGGGTCAGAGGGATCTGGGGGATGGATCAATAGATCACCCCCCTTCTCCTACCACATCAATGTACTTTCTGATGGAAAATAGACAGTTTGGTTAAGCTCTGCATTTCCTGAACTCCTTTTGGATCAATAACTCATTATCTGCTATATTTGCCTATATGTAAAACCTTCAAGAGAGGCTCTATGATTAAGTGAAAAACCTACCTTTGAAGAATGTTATATAATTTGAGATTCAAAAAGATTTCCTCCTCTTTTATTTTTAGAGTGCTAGCCTTGACCCTCCTCCTGCTTGTCAGTTTTTCTTTAAGGAATAGGCAATTCTGAATGCTTCTCATTTAATAGTAGATAGTAGCCTTGACACATAATACAAGTAGACAACTCACCTTTTACAAAAAAAAGCTAAGCTGCTTATCAGATTTCCTGGCTTTCCAAAGCACTGTTTTCTGTCAGGTAGGAAAGACTATCCTCTTGGGAGACCAAGAGCCATTAGATATAATTAACTTTCCCCATTCCTTTCCTCTTAAGAGACGGATTTTAAACAAGTGCTGCACGGCCCACCATGGTTTGTGATTACATTCTATTAGACGTGATGAAGCATCTTCTGAGAAGAGAGTCATCATTATGAAGTGAGTGCAAAAACAAATTCCCCTGAGATCTGATAATTATCTCATGCAGTAGAGATTATCTGCCTACGGTGAGAGGATTTATGTTGTTCATTACTGTGCTCATAATAATAGCTTGCCTTGTGACATAAAAAGGGGAGTGAAGCATGCCGTCTCAGGAGAACAGAGACGCCACTCCAGTTCTGCATGGGAAACCAGCCAGTAGAAAACCAAAAACAAAGTACAAATAACCTTCGGACTCTGGACAAGAACTTGATCAACGGGTAGGTATGTTTCATTCTCACGCTGATATGATTACACAGAATTGCTAATCGCTAATACTGTCCAGGATCTCTGGCTTTCATTCCCACATGCAGTCTACAGCTCAGCAGGATTTGCTCAAACCGAGCAGGTCATTAGGAAAGTAGCGATGCAAAACCCACTGAAGAAGGGAGAGTACAGAAAGAGTAAGGGAGATAGAAGAAGAGGAGAGGAGAGAAGAGTGGCTTAACCTTCTCCTTGTCATCAGGAGGGGGCATGATAGGACTTAGCCCTTCCACATGGGGTCTGAAGCCAGGGGCAGCTTGGAGCAGAAGGCGGGGGGAAATCCTGACTGAGGCTTCGTCATTTGTTGAAAATACATTTGCAAAATCTCATATCCATACAAGTATTAAAGCAGACAAGACCTTCCCAAGCCAAACATAAAGGTATTTTGGAGAACAAGTAAGGGGGATGGATAATAGAGACCAGTGAGCTATACACAAACATTACCTTAAAGGAATCAGGAGATGAATAGCATAGAAATGAATATTCGATGTGACCCTTAAAGAGCATTGGTTCGCCTTAGCATTTTGCTGATGAAGAATATAAGCCAGAAAGATGAATCATAACATTATGATTATGATCAAATTGGATGGTTTTGCCCTATTCAGCAAATGTTTGTGTGTGTGTGTGTTTTCTTGATTTTTTAAAAAATATAGTGTTTCTTTGGGCTGGTTGTATCATGTGTCTCAAAACACACACAAATAGTTTTAGAATCCTAGTAGTTGGCATAATATAATAAAATAATTAATAATAATAACATTTATTGCACACCTGATAGGTATGCAACAAGGTATGTTACCTGTATTATCACACTTAATGTAACTGAATTAAGCCTGGGAGAAATACCCCATCTTCCAGGGAAAAAATCACCTTTCCAAATCAGTTCTATTTATGCTCAGATTATTTAACATAAAAATGGTCCAATTAAAATCACCTCATCTATTGAAAGCAGGGATCCACACTGCCTAAAGCAGGCACTGAGACACAGAGCAGCGGGTTCCACTGCCACATTGATGAGGAAATGGCAGTGTGAGTTTAAATCCAGGTCCTTTGGATTCTAGTATCCATGGTCTTCCTTTCCCCTGTGCTGCCTCCATGCGTCTGTTATCTTGACCTCAGGCAACTCTACTTGTGATGTTCCTGCTTGTGCTTTAACAAGTGAACTACAGTTGGAAATAGCAGCACCATGAGCCCAAGTTGTGGCTTTATCATGAAACTAGAAGCCCGTTGCACAAAGATTCTCGCAATAGGCCTTCCTTCTCCTGGCTGCTGGCACCAGTTTTCCTGTGGCACCTGGAACCCAGGCCTTTGGTCCGGCTGCAACGGAGAAGCCGAGCCTCTTCAGTCTTCAGCCTTCAGCCTTCACTCTGGCCGGCGCCTTCAGTCTTTGCTCTGTGCCTGCATATGCAAATTAACCGCCATCTTTGTTGGTTTAATTTACATAGTTGCTCTGATTGGCTGGTGGGCATAGCGGAGTGGCACTAATTTGCATGTTTCTCTTTTATTAGTGTAGATGACCCGTTGGCTGCATGAAAGAAGATGGGAAATCCCAAGGGCCATGAGAAGAGGGCTTGATTAGACTCAGTCACTGCTCTTCAGTGTCTCTGTGGACTTCATTCACACTTAGAGCGAAGCCCAACTTTTCTCCCGAGGAGCCACCATGTCCCTTGGGGCTTTCTAGGCTATCATCCTAAAATGACAGTAAGGTTGGAAGCTGCCTTTGAAGCTTGTTCGCACAGGCCTAATGTTGAATTTAGGTGCAGAGTGTGTCAGGACTGTCAGCGTGGGGGTCTGACAAAGTAGCTGATGAGGTCTCACTTGTGAATAATGAAAGAACCAAGTCAGTCTGTTTGCTGTTTTTCTGAGCAAGAAAATAGACGGTTGGTCTGCCAGTCTGATCCTGGAAGGAATAATTTATCAGATGATCTCATGGTTGGAGCACAAAGATCAGAGTTAAGACCTTTGAAACTTGGTCAGCATATATTTTCTACTAGCAAATAACTACATGTGTCTTCAGAAATGCTAGCCAAGACACTTAATGGGATTCCACCAGGGAAAACAGGTACCAGACATAAGCTCATTCAATGTCTTTGGCCCATACCTGTATATACTAAAAAAATAATAATAATCACCATTCCAAATCAGTTATATTTATGCTAAGATTATTTAACATAAAAATGACCCAATCCAAATCACCTCATCTATCTAAAGCAGGGATCCAAAAACTTTTTCTGTAGAGATCTAGGTAATATTTAGGCTAAATTTGATAAACCAAAGAAAGTATGGGCAGCAACATTTTTAACATGAGAAGAGTTTATTCGTTTATATTTAAGACTAAAGTGGGAAGGGAATTTGCATGAGATGATTTGCCTAGGCCAGACTGCTGATGTGGTGGTAGAATGTTCCAGCACTGTTGTCCCCTTGTCATGAGGGACTTAACTGCGTGCTCTCTGCTTGGGAGAGATATTTAATGGGTCTTCAGATTAGACACAACACAGGTGATTTGCCAGACCGGGGGGTGAGCGGGGGGATGAAGGGGGGTGAAGGGGCATCCAAAGGGAAAGGGCTCAGAGCTATTCTGTCCTGCTGACCTCTATCTGTTCTAGGCTCCGCCCCCCGCATCTCTGTGTCATGCTTTTTTGGAGACACCAATATAAATTTCAACATTTGACTTCATCTCAAAGTGCATCCTTTGTTTAAAACTCTTAAATTTAGTTACTACAGGAAGTGGTATTTTGTATTCAATTGGCTTACTTTGCTTTGGCTATTATCACACTTGACCTTGACCTTTCATCAAACAGCAACACCCTAAAATAGAAGGAGGCACCGAGAGACTGAGGAAAGATGGTGGTCTCTGGGGTCCAGACACTTGCACAGGCAAAGTATCTGACCATAGTTTCTTTTCAAACCCCAGTTGTCTCAGGTATGCAATGGGTCGAAAATTTCTAAATTCCATAGTTACTATGAAAATTAGAACTAACACAAGTCAAGTATTGACTGGGACAATGGATACCCCATAATAGACACCCATGGGAGCTGCGACTCTCCTAACACAGCAAGGTATTAGTTCTGTCAGGTTTATTTCTCTTGCTTTGTAGAGCAGTTGACAATCATTGCCACTGTACGCATGGTCTCCTTTTTCTCTGCAGTAATATAACTCTAACAAAATTCATGTTCTGAACCTTTGGGATGGAGCATGTCACTGTCCATAACTCATATTTCTCTTTAACTTAACATTTCTCTCTTTTTATTTATTATACTTGATAAAGCAAGTTTCTAGTAATAGTTCAGGAGGCAGGAGCCATTTTTCATGCCTAGACATCAGTTCTGTTCTGCAAAGACATCAAAAGGCTTAATTTTATGTGCCCATACTTCTTCTTTTTTTTTTTTTTTTTCCTGGATGCAGCTTCCTCCGTGTTGATGGTGAGAGCACAGAGGCTCCTCTGAGTTTTATACATTATAATAATATATTTAGTTTTGAAAGTCAGAGCTCAGAATAAGCTTTGCTTCCTTTAAAATATAAATAGGAATGTTTCCCTATAAAGCACAGCCCTCCCATACAATTAAAATTAGCTGTCTTGTCAGGTTAAAAACCCTTTCATTTTATAATGATTGAACTACTAAGCCCATTTGCCTCATTGTCATTCATCTGCCTCTTGTCAATTCTTTTTTAAAGAAAAATCCATTTTATAGGATTCATACATTCAAAATGCTAGGAAGAATTATACCTGGAAAAAAGACCAAACATGACTACTGGTAACTATGTGCTAACCTCTATTTGGCTGCGTAAAATTATCTCAGAAAAGGTACTGTTCTTCTTTCGTTGTAGTTGTTGTTAACCCCCACCAGAGGATATTTTTTCCATTGATTTTCTAGAGAGAGTGGAGGGGAGAGAGGGAGAGAGAAAGAGAAACTTCAATGTGAGACACATTGATTGGTTGCCTCCCACATTCACCCTGACTGGGGCTGGGATGGAACCTGCAACCCAGGTATATGCCCTTGGCTGGGAATCGAAGCCTTGCCCTTTCAGTGTGCAGGCCGACGCTCTAACTGCTTAGAACACTGGCCAGGGCAGAAACTGTTCATCTTTGAGAAGCGAGCATTCCTTTTCCTCACATAGTTCCCTGGGAGCTATAGCCAGAGCCGTGCGTGCAGGCCTTAAGGCAGAGCTCAGCTCTTGCTTCCTCCTGCTTCCAGCTCACTCCCTGGAATGTTTCCTATGGGCAGACCCCGGACAGACATAGGGAGCAGGCAAGGCAGTCCTGGAGGGGAGAAGATATTCCTTAGAGACTCGAGATGCATGGAGAAGTAGAAAGATACCATCTCAGTGGTAATCTGAGAGAAGAGGTGGAAGGATGGTGAGCAAATTTCATTCAGGGAAGCCTTAGCCATCTCTTTTATGTTTTAGTACAGCTTGATGGACCTACCTGGTGTAAGTCATGCTTTAATTCGTAGTGCTCCCCTAAAACCGAAGGCCCCGGGGAAATAGCCCTGGACTTCAACAGCCTCATAAAGGCTCTACCTGTTGCTAATAGCATGCGTTTGGGGCTAAAGACTGACTCAGAGGCATCAGACACTACCTGACAGGCCTCCCAGAGCACATGCCTCCCCACTGCCACCGCGCTGCCTGGGCGCTGAGCGGCATTCTCTCTCAACGCCTGGACACTCATCCGTGTCTTCTTTCCCTTTCAGTATCTTCAATTTCTTTCTTTCTTTCCATGCATTGGTGCCCCAAAGTTCTTCTCAAATTGAAAGACACCACCCCAGGATTCACCTTTTAGACTTGATAACTTTCCTATGGCTCTTAAAAGTCTTAAATCAGTGATTTATGGATGTTAATTCTTTTTTATCCCATCTATTATCTCCTCAACTTCCTACTATCAGGGTAATTTTTTTCATCATGCTCCAAAATCATTAAAGTCCCAGTTCTAGAACCTCTCATTTGTTCTGGCTTTCCTCCACATATTTTTTTTTTTTTTTTATAGTACAGGCACATCCTGTTGGCTCCCTGGTGCTCTTCAATATCAAGAGGAAGAGCACAGAGTTCAAGGTTCTTATCTCAGGCTCACATCTGCATTGTGCATATCTATGTTGTCAATAACTTCGGAAATCAACGAGGCAAGAGATATGGTAAATACTCTCTCCTGAAAGTTAATGAGATTAATTAAAAAACATGCCCAAATAGATGGTATTTCAAACCTCTGGACAGAGAGAGGAGACGCATTGCACAGCTCAAGGTGAACCATGTCCAATGGAGCTAGGCAGCTGCAGCCTGCATGGCCACAGATGACCCTCTGCAAAGAGGTGAGCTCAGATAATACCCAGAAAAGGTAAGGCCGGAATCTACCTCCACACCAGCTCTGGGTCTGCCATAATGAGGGATAAGCTGGCGAACAAGGGCTCGCTCGGTGGGCTACTCAAGGCCTCCACATGGTCATTGATGAGTGAGCGAAAGTGAGCCACAGAGACAGTGAGATAATAAGAAGGCCTGCATGAGCCAGCTGTCAGTAGCAACGCATGGCTACAGTTCCATTCTTAACGGAGTTAGCATCAAATAATAGGTTTTAACCATAAGTCATTTTTTTGCTATATGTCTTCTTGGAAAGGATCATTTTGGGAAATGGTTAATGCCACTAATGTTTTCTGTGGATTAATTCTACCTTCCAAATCTTTATATAAATAAGGATTAAGACTATTACACATATTGGTTATGTTGCACAAAAGATTATTCGGCACAAAACTCATTTATTTTCTAATGATAATTATGCACGGTTCTTTTCTCTGAGGATGCAGACTAGAATTTAGTCTTCCAGAGTACCCATTCTAGTTCTTTATAAAGGGACTATAGGTTAAAATTTTCAGATGTTTTCTTTATCCTAAAACATTATAAGATTCCTAAATATTTTATCTAATAGTAAACTCCAGTGCAAGGATTTTGGATTTCTTAAATAGAAATATATTACATGGAAGATATCGGTCAGTTCTGATAGAATACCACAGGAGACTCTGCGGACTGATGCTGATGGTCTTGGTTTTCACTTTCATTTGCATAAAGTACAGTTTGAAACAGCATTCACCAGAGTTTTAGCAATTCTTTAATTTTCTGAAACACTTCTATCTTTGAACTCCTTTTTCAGTAGTCAGATCTTTTCAGAAAAAAAGGAATCCTAAAATTTTTAAATAAATGCTAATGATACTTGTTTTACATTCCTTTCTATTATTCCACACTGAATCGCCCATGATCTCTTTTTTCTCTCTTCTCTCTGTGGGTTTTCTTTAATGTCACCCAGGCTGTAAATTCATTCAGGATCCAGTTTCTTCCTCAGTGGTCCACGGAGTGTGTTAGGAGCTGTAATCCATCTGTATTAGACTCGCCCTCCATATAAGTCACCTTCATTTCCGTGGACTCCATTTATAGTTCATGACTCATTATATTTTTTCATGTAACTTTCAAGTTCTTTAGAGCTTCTTAAATGCATATTTATACTTCATTCATACATATTTCCTCACATATCTCTTTAATTCTCAAATGAACAGAGAATAAATGCTGCTAGTGTTTTCTTTCTTTGATCATATCTCCCTCTGTTCTTGTGTCTGGAAGATCTTAAGATTCATAAAATAAATGAAAGATAATAGAAAAAAATGTAAACACTAATGTTCGTCAGTGAAACATCCTCTTTTAAATGTTGGGGGTAAATAAAAATAATATGATGCATACATGATTTATAGGTGCTTTATACATATTTAGCAATTGGCTACATGGGGCATGTAGTTTTTCCTAGGAGACAAATCCAGATTTTCATCAAGTTCAAGAATTACAATCTACAGAACAGGAGGTGGATAAGGGAGACAAACATTCTCATGCACTGCTGGTAATAATACCAATTAGTAAAGCAAACAGACATGAGAATAGCGAAAGATATAGCTGTACGGATGGTCATCAAGTGTTGCTTATAATAACAAATAAAATTGGGAAACCCAATTGTGGAACTCAACTAAAGAGGATTAGTTAATTAAGGGGGTGTGTGTGTAAAATGGAGTATGAACCAATCATTTAAAATGATTTTATATAAAACTAATAATGTATTATAAAAGTACTTGGTAGAAGTATATTTTTAAAAAACTATGTACAATATAATTCAATTTTGTAAATATACACAAACACAAATGACAAATAAGTAAATTAAGCATATCCTTCAAAATCTTAATAATATGTATTACCAAATAAATGTAAAACCAAGATTTTCTATTTTCTTTCTTTTTATCTTACCTGCCTTTCTAAATTTTCACATTTATATAAAAATATAAACGTATATATCTTTGCTTTTTGAAGACTTCTTGGGGGAAAAATAAATTTCTTTCAAAATACCATATTTTTCTGTGTATAAGACACTATTTTTTTTTTTTCTAAAATCATGAGACTGAAAATCAAGGGGTGTCTTATACAGGGAAGTCAGGTGAGGAGGGTGCATAGCTGCCCATACCTTGTCAGACAAGCTTCCTCCAATCATGAGCCTTATTGTTACTGACATCAGCTGATGTCATGATTGGAGATGGAGGTGGAGAGTTGACAGATGCAAAACCAGAGCATTATGAGCCCATAAAGATGTCAAAAAATAAAAAGATAAATACCTGTAAGCAATTGTCTTACTCTGAAAAATTCAAAAGGAATGTAGTCAGTTTTGCAAAAGAGCATGGAAATAGAGCTGCAGAGAAACAATTTGGACCTCCTCCCACTGAGTGTATGATTAGACAGTGGAGAAAACAGGAAGAACAATTCCTAAAGATGCCAGAAAAGCAGAAGGCCTTACGAGGAAAACCAGCAACATGCTTAAAATATTGATTAAGATTCTTAACTTTGGGTTGGAAAAGTGGGGAGTGTCTTATACATGGGGGCATCTTATACACACACAAAAATTACAGTAAGCCTGGCAACCATGAGCATGTGGAAAAGGTAGCTCATAAGTTATCGAACAAGACAAAGGCCTTTTATGGACCCATGGTATAAAT
>PVJC01045633.1:0-13640 GCA_004026665.1 Murina feae
CGGATGGATGCATGGATGAATGGATGGATGACGAATGGATAAATGGACAGACGGATGCATGGACAGATGGATGGGTGGACGGATGGATGCATGGATGGATGGATGGATGATGAATGGATAAATGGACAGACGGATGCATGGACGGATGGATGGGTAGATGGATGGATGCATGGATGGATGGATGGATGATGAATGGATAAATGGACAGACGGATGCATGGACGGATGGATGGGTAGATGGATGGATGCATGGTCAGACAGATGAATGAGACTTGCAAAGGGAAGTGATCTCTTTTCCGTTGTTTTCTCTTCCTTTTTCTTCCCTCTTTAGTTTTTGGAGGCAGAACTAACCCTTGGCTTCAGGCTGCTCACCTTGTGCCTGCTCCACTGTCAACCCCTGTGACACATGTGCTCTCCCCTCTGTGTGGAGTGGGGATGAGGTTGAAGGAGCAGGTTCCTTGGGTGTAATATTTAAGCCAATGAAATGTCGGGCAGTATTTCTGAGAGGTCATTGCTACCTTGTCAACAACCCCTCGATAAAGTTCCTTCCTTTAATGTGGGGTCAAAACTCAGAGAGAAGCTGAGTAAAGAGGATTCCTGTCCCTCAGGAGAACAGTGCCCTCTCCACTCCAGACATTTATGCACCCACTCGCGCACCCGAGCTCACACACCTGCATGCACTGGGCACTCACTCCCACACACTCTGAGCGCCCACACCCACCGAGCACCCACAGCACACACCTGCTGGTGTTTGGGGGTTGGAAGCCGGGAGACTGCTGGGGCCCACACAGGCCTTCATAACTCACTCTCTCTCCTTCTGTCTCTGTTTTAGTTACGGGAACTTGGTCAGTTTAAAGGATTTAATAAATCCGTGGAAAATTTGTTTCTGTCTGTTACCACCCACATGAAAAGTAAGTGGATGCCTCTTCTTATATTCTTCCCAGCACAACCTGTGCTCCCAAGCCCCAGGCCGAGGCTGGACAGGGCCCCTCTCTCTGCCTCTGGTTTCTGGGGAAAGCCAGGGCCCCTGGTCCTGCACCCTGCACCCCCAGAGCAGGCCTCTAGGTCCCTGGGGAAGAGGACCCTCCAGTTTGCCAGAGGCTCCCCTTCTCCCATCCTGTGCAGACCTGCCCCAGCAGCGCCCACAGGCAGGGAGCTCGCAGCGAGCTGATACCCATCCTAGCTCCTGCCGAGGACCAACAGGAAAACAGGGTTCCAGTGCACCCAGAACCAGAGTTCCTCGGGTGGGCGGGGCGCTGGCCTGCCTTTGCCTGCAATGCTTGTCTGGTCTCCTCCTCTCCTTGGTGAACTGATGTTCTTCAAGCAGCAGTAATCATGCTCCCTACAAGGAGCCCAGCCTGCTGCTGAGAAGTTTTGTTCTTTCAGTGTTCTTTCTGCCTAGATATTTCTTCCTGTGTATCTTAAACTAAATCCAAGAGTAGGCGGGTCTCGGCCTCCTGAGGTGCCGGGAGCGGGCCTGGCATCGGGGAGGCTCCTGGGCGGGGGCCCCATTCCATTCTCTTTCTGCAGCGGCGTGTGCTGGTCTCCGTGTGGTACCTGGCCCGAGACAAGCTTATCGTTTTGTTTTAATCATTCCTCTGTACTTCCCTTGAGCCTTTCTGAGCTGTAGCCCACAAACAATCAAGTAAAAATCAAATTTCAGATCAGCACAGAAGTGACTGTGTCACGTGACAGTCTGTCCCCCTCTGCTCAGAAGGGGGAGCAGCCGCATTTCATGGCCTTTTGCTAACAGAGCTTGGAGGTTTCAAAACACCCCTGTCACTCAGCCAGGCTCTGGGGCGACAGCAGCGGCTCCTCTCCCACTGACACTGACGCAGCGGACTTCTCTGCTTTCTTTTCTTTTATTTTATTTTTTAAAAACTATATTTTTATTGATTTCAGAGAGAGGAAGGGAGAGGGAGAGAGAGATAGAAACATCAATGATGGAAGAGAATCATTGATCGGTTGCCTCCTGCACGCCCCCTACTGGGGACTGAGTCCCAAACCTGGGCATGTGTCCTGACCAGGAATTGGACAGTGACCTCCTGGTTCACAGGTTGACACCCAACCACTGATCCACACCAGCTGGGCTCTGCAGTCTTCTTAGGTGCACAGCCTCTCCCCAGTCCTGTGGTCTATGTGACCCCTCCCCCACTGCCACTCTGGACACCGCTCAGTGTTAATTCGGACCCTGCGGTCCCTCAGCCCGACGCCCAGAGAGGCAGGCTCACGGTTCATCTTGTCCAGCCATGTCGGCCCTCCACGCGGGGGCCCCATGGGGGTGCCTTGGGCGTGCTGACTCCCCACAACCTGCCCGATCATGTCACTCGTTTGAGATTTGCCAGTTTAGTGCCTATGTGGCCGGGTCATTGTTACAGGACAGCAGACCCAGGTGGACGCTAGAGCAACCCCTGGGGGTACTCAGCAGCTCCGGTCCAGGCGCAGCTGCTCACAGAACCCTGAGCCCTCACCCTGAGGCAGGGACACAACACCCAGCTTCCTGAGCCCCTGGGGATGCCCGTCTGCCGAGCCCCTTCCCTGTCCTTTGCTGGGCCCACAGGACAGCCCAGGGCGCACATTCCAGCACCAGCTCTGCTCTGTGGGTCAGGGAGCACCTGACGGCTTTTTTCGTGTTTCTCTGGCTTTGGGGTATGTTGCCCACACCTTTCTCAATCCTCTTGGCTGCCCGCTTCCTACAGAAGTGCCTGGTGTGGGAAGCCTGTTTGGCTGGCGCCGGGGTCTCGGGGCAGCGGCCGGGGCGGGGTGGAGTGGCCGAGGGGACCGTGGCCTGAAGTTGCAGAAGCTGCTCCAGAATGACTGCCTCTGGTGGCTGCTGCTGCCCAGTGACGCCCGCCCCACCAGCAGGAAGAAATGAGTCACTCGGCCCTCTCTAGGGTCACTGCCCTTCAGGGGACCTCAGCCTGCTCCTCGGAGGGGGAGGGGGATGTAGGCTTCTTGCTCAGGACCACGTGGGCTCCTGTTCCTCTCCTTTGCATGCCCATCAGAAGCCTGTGAGAACCTGACTTGCTTTGGGGGGCCCCCATCCCACCCCCCACCCCAGTCTGTGAACATAGATAGACCAGAGGAAGGGACAGGCCTTGGGCAGTGCATGCGGGATCCCTAATAAATAGCCAGGAATAAGGACACATGCAGTGCCCCCTTGGGAGGGCTCAGAAGACCAGAGGGGTCGTGGGCTGTGCTGTCCAGTGCGGTAGCTGCAGCCACGGCCACAGGTGGCTTGCAAAATGTGGTGCCTGATTAAGAGTGAAAACACACCGGATTCTGGAAACTTAGTATTCAAAACTTAGTTTATAATTTCATTAGTAAGTTTTATATCAATTCTATAGTTGAGCAATGTGTGGCTATGTTATAGTATTAAATTATTTTCCTTTTTTAAAAAATGTATTTCATTGATTTTTTACAGAGAGGGAGAGGGACAGAGAGTTAGAAACATGGACGAGAGAGAAACCCATCAGCTGCCTCCTGCACACCCCCTACTGGGGATGTGCCCGCAACCAAGGTAGATGCCCTTGATCGGAACCCAACCTGGGACCCTTCAGTCCATAGGCCGACGCTCTATCCACTGAACCACACCGGTCAGGGCAATTATTTTCCTTTTAAAAAATATTTTTATTGATTTCAGAGAGGAAGGGAGAGGGAGAGAGAGATAGAAACATCAATGATGAGAGAGAATCATTGATCGGCTGCCTCCTGCGCACCCCCCACTGGGGACCAAGCCCTCAACCCCCCAACCCCAGCATGTGCCCTTAACCAGAGCCCAGGGCCCCTTCAGTCCATATCCACTGAGCCAAACTGGCGAGGGCACCTTTTCCTTTTTTATGTGGCCTCAGGGAAATCTGAAGTGACATGAGCCATAATGGCCTGTTGCTCTAAAGACAGCTTCCAGGTCATCCTTTGAGAGCAGCCAGGATCTGGGGAGGAGCAGGGGTTCAGAGGGGGCTCGTGTGAGGTGTCCTCTCCCGGGTGTGGCTCATCTTTCTCCCAGACAGACCACGGTTACCTTGCAAACCAACATGTAAAGCCATCTTCAGCCATCTTTTCCCGTTTTGCTTATTGAAATAGTGACAGGGATGCCTCTTTTCAAAAAGCCAGACCCACTTGCAGTTGGTTATAAAATCTTGGGAGGACGCCCTGAAGCACTGGCTGTCGGCTGGGCTGTCGTCTTCGCGTTTGGACAGTCGGACACCAGGTGTGTGGCCCGGAGGCAGAGCCACCTGGGTCGGAAGACCTTCCTGCAACTCCCGCCCTGACGATGGCCCTCGGACCACAGAGGGGGGTCAGGCGGTCACCTCTGGCCCGAGCCAGCACGCAGTGTCCGGAGATCCCCATTCGTCTGAGCTCCCCGCTACCCCCAGGGCCTGGAGCTGGGTACTGGGCACATGCCACCCTTGCCCCTCCAATAATCCACTCTCCTGTCCCCTCCCCTTCTGTGTGGTTGAGAGAGTCCCCTCGGAGGGCCCCTCGGGTCTGCGTGCCTGCCTGTCACCTCCTGTGTCTTGTTTTCTAGAACTCTCCAAGTCCCAGAACGACATGACCTCGGACAAGCAGCTCCTCAGCACGGGCCCCAGGCCGGGCGCCAGCCGGACAGAGAGGCGGAGCCAGAGTGACACTGCCATCAACGCCACCACCAGGGTACTCCCGGCCACGGGCCACCTCGAAACTGCTTTCCTCCAGGGACCCCTTTTCTTTTATAACAAAGCATTAAGCAGGCTGCAGACATAAGCATGGGCGCCTCTGTGTGGGGGCTGGGCCAAAGAAGGTCAAAATTCAAGGTCAGTTTGTAAAAAGGTTCAGAACAGGGAAGGGCTCAGCCTCCTTCTAAGCGCCTGGGGTTCCCCCCGCCCCTGCACACCCCCAAGTCCCTCCACCCAGCCCAGCATTGCTGCTCACAGAGGCAGAGCCAGGAGCAGAGAAGCTTCGTATGTTCTGAGTCCCCATCTCCTAACGTCTTCAGTGTACGCCCCGCAAAGGGGTGCAGACGAGCTGCCACTGAAGAAGGCGCTTCTGGAGGCACAGGCAGCTCTCCTCCTCGCCTGGGTGGGCACAGCCTCTCTGATGCTAACTCAGGGCCAAGGGCAAGGGCATACCAGGCCCTGCTTGTGCAAAGCCTCACAGGTGTGTTTCCATTTTCTTTTTTTTTTTAAATATATTTTATTGATTTTTTTACAGAGAGGAAGGGAAAGAGAGCTAGAAACATTGATGAGAGAGAAACATTGCTCAGCTGCCTCCTGCACACCTCCCACTGGGGATGTGCCCACAACCAAGGTACATGCCCTTGACCGGAATCGAACCTGGGACCCTTCAGTCTGCAGGCCGATGCTCTATTCACTGAGCCAAACCGGTCAGGGCGTGTTTCCATTTTCAAGCCTTACAATAGCCCCATGAGGTCTGTGTTCTCACTGACCCACTAAAGACGGGGACCTGGGCAACGCGAAGCCGGGGGCGTAGGGTGGTGGGAAGGCAGGGCCAGTAGAGCCGGCCGCAGGGCCCACACGGGAGAGGCACAGCGCCTGGCAGGCCTGCATGCTTCCCAGTTCTGACGTCACTGCCGCGGGATGGCATCCCAGGCATCCGCACGCGTAGCTCGGGGTTTTGGATGCTGATACCACCTGGCACGCATGGCGTCCTCCCGCTTCCTGCCCCCCCCCCCCAACAAGCCTGCGGGCCATCACAAGGCTGTGGGATGGGAGGAGGCGTCCCGTCCCGGGCGGGCGGGCGGAGGGGAGCAGGCAGCGGAGGGCATGGCTGCGAGCTCCCGCTGTGTGGACGCTGTCCTGTGAGTGAGTGTCCACACCGCTGCCACAGTCTGGCGGGACATGCTTCCAGCTTCCTGCAGGCGACTGTCCCCCCCTCACTGGAGTGAGGGTGTGGCTGGTTTTCTGTTTGCTCTTTGCTGTGCTGTTTTTGTGTCTGGTTTGTTTTTAGAGAGAATGGAAGGAAGGGAGGAGAGGGAGAGAGAGAAACATCGACGTGAGATACGCACTGATTGGTTACCTCCCGGAAGCACCCCGACCAGGGCGAGGGATCGAACCGCAACCGAGGTACATGCCCTTGACTGGGAATCAAACCCTCAACCCTGCATTCCGTGTGCCAATGCTCCAGCCAGGGTGAGAACAACTTAGCCAGTGTTTATAAGTAAGTGCCAGTCCTGGCATGACCTATAAACGCTAAATAATTACTGGGTTAAACCATAAATAGTACAGCTTTCCACAGGACACTTGTCAGACTGCAATTACACACGCCCCGGGCTGGGGAGCTCGCGGAGCTTTTGCCCGCATTTCGTGGCAACACAGCGCGGTGCCTTCCGGGGGAGCCCATGGCGCAGGCGGCCACAGCGGGGCACGGACAGTAGCCGCTGTTCTTCAGGCCACATGTGACTCCGGGAGGTTGACTGTGAAAATAGCCAGGATGCCCTCCGGGTCCCTTACATGAGCTACATGTTCTGAGATGTCCCTGCAGAGCCCTCATGTGAGCGCTGGGCTAGGCTTCTTCGGGAAGTGGGTTCCTCCCTCTCCTTTGAGGCTCCTGCGCATCCCAGGGGATCTGGCTGTCCGTCCTGTTCATGTGTGGGTGACCTATGCTGACCATAAAAGGAGGGACATTAACCAGGAAGGGACAAAACACTCTGTAAGGAGCGGCTGTGTCTGGGGAGAGGGGCCAGGACAGCGGTGGAGAGGAGACTTTAGGTCCCCCTGTGCCCCTGGTGCTGTGTGATGTTTCTCATGGACACCTGAAACCTAAGGGACCCCCAGACCCCACCAGGGCCTGGCGCTTCCTGCACATCCGCACCTGCTGGCAGCACCCGGGAGGCTGGCCAGCCCGAGGAGGAAGGCGGCAGTGTTGGGCTTCAACCATTAAACTACTTGGTCCTCGGACTGAAGGACCAGTGACCTTCCCACTGGCCCCGCAGAGGAGGTGTAGTTCTCAGCCGGGACTTAGCTCAGCTCCGAGCGTATCTTACCGGGCAAGCCCAGCCCGGGTGTTTCGGTACCCGAGCGAGTGTTTACGTCCAAAGGCCACATGGCTCCCGTTCACCACGAGGTTGCCGGTTCCATTTCCAGTCAAGGGCACGTGCCCTGGGTGTGAGCTTGATCCCTGGTAGGGGGTGTGCAGGAGGCAGCCGATACATGTTCTGCTCTTATATTGCTGTTTCTCTTTTTCTCTTCCTCTCCTTCCCTCTTCCTCTCTAAAAAATAAAATAAAATAAAATATTCTTTAAGAAGAAGAAGGCACCCTGGATTCTGTCTCGGAGGCGGCAGAGGGCTGCTCTCCCTTCTCTTGTTTGAGATCAGCAAAAATCCCGAGCACACTCACTGCCTGGTTCCATCGCTTGGTCAAAGCAAACCTAATGCTTACGGGTCTCTCAGCATAGACCGCTAGACTTGCCTCTGTGCAGGGCGGGCCTCACACAGGGCAGTTGTCTCTGTGATTTGCCCCAAACGAGGTAGCTACGGAAATACCTACAAAGTCACTGTGGGGGGCGGGAGAGCCGGTCTCAACACGCTGACCAGCGCTCTCTGGGCCTTGGCGCCCTTTCAGAAGGTGCTGACCTGACAAGTGCATCCGAGTCCTTCAGAACTTAATGGGGGGGGGATGCCAAGGTGGGTTCCTCAGTCAATCAAAATAGGTGGCTCTTCAGAATAGGATCAACTTTCCGATAATTTTGAATATATACATGTGCACTGATGCCTCATTACCAGCTTCCCAGGACCGGAGCCTAGGAGCCAGCTTCCACACCCACTCAGCCCAGGTCAGCCCTCCCGCTCCTCTGTCCGTGGATGTGGCTCCTGCCTCCATGTCAATCGTGTGTCTACTTCTTGCTGGCTAGGGAGACCTCGGGGGACAGCCTCTGCATCTTCTCCCACTTCCCCTTCCCGCTCCTACTCTCTCTGCCCCCAGGACATGGGGTGGTGGGTTGCACGAGGTCTGATGCAATCAGGCTGATGTTCTGGGGGTTGAGGGCAAGAACAGTAATTTGGAGGTGATCTCTTTTTTCATTTGTTCTCCAAACTTCTCACTTAGCTTTTCATTCCTGAGAATTATGACTGTGGTGTTTTCAAGTTTTACTTCTAAAAAAAGTCTCGATTCAGAAACCTTTGCATCTTCAGCTAGAAGAGTTTCGCCACCTGCCCACTGTGTTCATTGTTCTATCCTCGCACTGTCCAGTGGACCGTCCCAGCCACGGCCTCACGTGGCTCCTGAGCACTTGGAATGTGTCCACTATAGCCAAGGAGCTGAATTTAATAATTTTATTTGATATCAATTAGTTAGAACTTGGATTTAAATAGCCACATGTGGCTTGTGGCTACCATATTAGAGAGCCCAGCTGTATACATTATAAAAGTACCCACTTTTTATAAAAAGTAGTTGTCTAAGATTTAGAGATATATTTCTATTTCCCCTCCCTTTTTTTTTTTTTTTTTTGAGCTAAAACTCTGCCAGTCCAGTGAATATTACATTTCATGTGATTAAACACCAGGGTCATTATGAAGGCCATTTCACTAATCTGTAGTAACCCACCCATACTGTTCGTGACTACCCAAGGCTTGGTGATGTCTGCTCAGGGCCGCGCGGGTGTGTGTAGGCATTTGCCCAACCAGGAGTGTGCCTGCTGGGCTTTGCACATCACTGCCATTGCTCATAGATGCAGGCTGTTCTCGCCAAAGTGGCCACATTTGAACCAAAGTGAGCTGGGCTGCAGACTCCGTGCTTAATCCTGTGTCTCCTTTTCCAGAAGGTCAGCGCCCCCGAGATCCTGATGCCTGTCAGTCAGGAGAGTCCCAAACACTCTGCTAATCCTGTTTCCAAGCAAGAAGGTCTCTTAGTCCACCCAACGCCCAGCACTTCATTCTCAGGAGGCTCGAGGCGGGTGAGTCTCCGTCCGTCTGTCCGTCCGTCTGTCCGTCCGTCCGTCCGATAGCTTTGTACAGGGGGTGTGCTTGCCATCAGCACGTGGAACCCACACGAGCTAACTCCCCACCCCTGCACCTTCCCCTCTGTCCATGCTGCTCAACTACACGGGCCTCTCGCTGGCCCTGGACCGAGTCACACTCACACCTGTTCTGGGGCGCTTCTGGGGCTGTTCCCTCTCCCAGGCACCAAGCTCCTTCCCTCCCTTCCTCCAAGTCCTTGCTCCAAGGTCACCTTCTCAGGGAGGTCAGCCCCCTGCCCTCCCCTGGCCTCACTGCTCCCCACTCACATTCTTATCACCTTCTACAGCCTGCAGCTGGCTTACCTGGTGTTTACTGTCTGTGGTAATTGCCAAGTGCCCAGAGCACTGCCTGACCCTTAAATGGCACCCAGGTAAATATCTGTGGGAAAGGTGCATTCATCCTCATCAGAGCTGCCATTTATAGAAAGCCTACTGTGTGCTAACTCCTGAGCTAGGTGCTCCACTTCCCAGTCCTCTCCCAGCATCTCCTCGATGGGTGCTATCATCATGCACGAACGGGAAACTGAGGCTCTCAGAGGGGAGCTGCAGAACTCTGAGTCGACCCCCAGGAACTCTGAGTCGACCCCCAGGGGCCACGTGAGTTGGAGCCAGGCTTTTTGTGTGCCCCCATGGGATTGCTTGGCCTCTGAAACCCGGTGGTTTTCCTGAGCCCACCTCCTGGCCGTCGGCTCCACGGCCACCATCTGAGCCCCTGCGATCGCGCCCTCGGCTGCCCTCGGTGACCGGCACGGAGGTTTTCAGTGTAGCTGTGGTTTCTGGTGGCGCCTTGGCTTTTGTCAAAGACAAGGGCATCGGCTCTGGCTCACAGTCGCAGTAGATAAGTTGTGACCTTCAGAGAAAGTGCTGAGTGCCCCCTCTCCTTCTCGGGCCTCCTGGCTGCCGAGTGTGGCTTGATTTGCTCTTGCAGCCCTGCCCTGCGTCCACATGGACAAGCATCACCGAGGGGAGGGGTGGCGTGTCAGGCTCACCTCACCACGCCCCTCGTCTCCACAGCCACCCAGACCCTCGCTTCCAGCTGGCGTGGTGGCTCTGTGATACCGAAAACAGTGTCTGCAGTTTATTCCGAGCTCCATTTGTTCCTGGCAGAAGGGTTGGTTGATAACGATTCAGTCTGGCAGCCCGAGGGGCGTGAGCGATGATGCCAGTTTCATTATCAGAAGTTTCAGCACCTCTGTCCGCCCACCGGGCATCTCCGAGCCGCTCACGCCTGGGCCAAGCTACCCCACCCATTAGCCTCTATCTCCTCGCGGTCGTCCTCACCGTCCCGCCCCTCACCACGCATGCCTGGTGCAGTCTGGACATTTTTAAGTTGTTTTCCATTGGAACGGTGGTGTGGGTGTTGGCAGATGCCTTTTTCAGAGCCAGAGGCTGGGTGTGGCGGAGTTGGCTGTGTTCTTGGCATTAGTGAGCTCAGGCGGGGGCCTTTAATGAGTTGGTTTGGTTTTCATTTCTCTCTCGTTTGCTTCTTAGTTTCTCTCCAGGAACTACCTGGGAATTCTGAGTAGAAGCCAGTAGAGTTCCTGTCTCAGAGTCAGCCCTGAGGCTGGCTGCATGCAGAGGGTGGCAAGTATTTAAACAAATGTAGTCACGATGAGGCAGTGTGCTTTGTCTTTTAGGCACAGGTATCCCATCCCATGCAACTTCCAGGGCCCTAACGTAGGATGGGGTTTTGGTTTTCATGCAGATACCCCAAAAGAATGTAAACATGATGTATGGTGTCTTCAACTGCATACCTTCTATACTTTATTCCACTTATCCTCACCACAACCCTGGGAGACCAATATTAATTTTATGTTTCCATTCGGACTTTGACACGGCTAATGAGTGCAGAACCAGCGTGTGTACCCAGATCTCCGTCTCCACTCCTCCTCCCCTACCCCTTCCTACAGCACTGAGCTCCTCAATGTGCTGCCTTCCCCTTGGCTGTTCCTGCCACGGACACATTATCTGTCCCCTGCAAGTTATCTTTGCAGAAACACACAGGAGATAGTCTGCTTTATCCCCCATGCTATGTGTTAAAGAATAAGATTCTGTACCCTTTGTTGCTAGGCACAGACCAGATCTGGGCAGGACAGGAGCTTCTGAGGGTTCCTCATCCCCTTCGAACAGAATCTGTGGTGACTTATTTCGGCAAAGAACAAACTCTAGCTATTAACTTCACGTGCGTCAGTATGTGTGCTCCGTGTGAATCTTGATTTATCTGAATCTTGAAATCAGAACTGCAAAAGAATTGATGAACAGTTCGGTAATTTATGTTATCTCTCATTTTTATTTCAGGGAAGTTTAATCAGCATTAATAGCACTTGCACGGAGATTGGCAACTTTGACAACGCTAATGTCACTGGAGAGATAGCATTTGCCATTCGCTATTGCTTCGAAACCCGTTCTTTGGAAATATGCATCCAGGCCTGCAAGAACCTTGCTTACGGAGAGGAGAGGAAGAAGAAGTGCAACCCGTGAGTTCCTTTGTCTGCGTTTTGACGTAAGGTGACAGGCATATTCGTTCTGAAGTTTACATGGAAAGTCCAAAATAACCAACACAATTGTAATCCAAAGAACAAAAGGTAAAAAGACGTCAAGAGCCACTCCAAAGCTCCAGTAGCTCCGACAGTGCTGCTGGTGGGAGGTCAGATGAGCAGGTTGACAGAGCAGAATCAAAAGTCCAGACACAGACGCAGCGTCTACGGGAAGTCCCACCATCATGGGGCTGTTAGAAATCAGGGCATAAGTGGTGTTGGAAAATTTGACTTTCCATATAGGAAAAATACAATTAAAATCCTGTCTCACACACTCTATTACACAGATTACGTTTCTCTCCAAGTGATAGGTATGAAATGGTGTCGTGTTTTTTTAACATGCATTTCCTTGATGAGTAACAAAGATTAGCAACTATTTATATACCAACAGCCACTCAGGGCTTCCCGTCTGTGGACTTCCTGTCATCTGAGCGACGGCCGAGTAGGAAGCATCAGGAACCCCTCTCCCCACACAGACAATTACTGCGCTGGCAGGGTCTGTCTGATGCAACTGTTTTGTAACTGGAGTCTCTGAAAGGCTTGAAACTTGCAGCAGAAGGCTTCCGTGGTTAACCGGAGTTCCCATCAGTCAATGCCAGCTCTCAGCGCACTAGCAGCTACCCATCCTCCACCTCCAATCCCGTGGCGGGCAGCCGCACGCGTGTTCCTAGAGCAGCTTGGACTCCGCTTTCAGGAGCCAGGGTGAGCGAAAAGGGCCCTGTCCTCCAGAGGTCAGGATCTGTTCTCTGATTGCTGACCGCTACTTCTGACCACAGAGGTGAAGACAAAGAGGCGTACGGCCATTGTTGCTTCATCTCCTCCCAGGGTTGCACTATCTCCCCCTCTTGCTGATGTAACTTCCAGGGTTTGTAAGGGCCAGTACCCTTATTTGTCTCCCTTTTTCATTTTTCTTTTTTTCCCCCCTTTTGGAAGCCAGGCACTACAGACTAGGACATTCACAAGTAACTGCATAATAAGAAACTAAATACGCATGCTCAGGGACAGGGACAGGCTCAGAAGAAAAGCCTGAGTTTACATCTCAGGCTTACCTTTGGCACAGGATCAATAAACAAAACAACAAAAGATAGAAAACCTTGGGAAAGGGGAGAATCTGATTTCCAGAGTTAACACATTATTAGATACAAATGTCCAATATTCAACAAAAATAACAAGACATATAAATAAACAGGAAAGTATGGCTCATTCAAAGGGAAGTAATAAATTCACAGAAATGGTCCTTCAAAAAGATTTGATGACAGTCTTACTAAACAAAGACTTGACAACATTATCTTAAAGTTGCTCAAAGAACTAAAAGAAAATGATGTGTAAACAAAGTAGAAATATCAATAAAGAGAGAGAGAGAGAGAACCTAAATAGGAAGCAAAAAGAAATTCTGCAGCTGAAAAGTCCAATTACTGAAATGAAAAATTCACTGGCAAGATTTCAAGGCAGATATGAGCAGATGGAAGAAGGGGGCAGGTAATTTGAAGAAAGGTCAACAGAAATTATTGGGTTTGAGGAAAAGAAAGAAAAAAAAATCGAAGAAAAGCAAACAGAACCTGAAGGGCTGAGGGCCACCATCAAGTGGACCAACATAGGCACGAGGGGATCTCAGAAGGAGAAGAGAGAGGGCAGGGGGCAGAGAGAATAGTTGACAAACTGGCTGAAAACTTCCCAAATTTGATGAATATAAACATCAAAGAAGCCCACTGAACTCCAAGTAAGAAGAACTCAAAGTGACCCACTCTGAGACACAGTATTAACAAACTTTTGAAAGAAAGAGAATCTTGAAAGCAGCAAAAGAGAAGCAAATCCTCAAGATCTTCAGCAGATTTCTCATCAGAAACTTGACAGGCCAGCAGGCCAATGTATTCAAAGTGCTATTCTATATATATAAAAGCCTAAGCAACCGTCCGACTGTTTGTCCATTCAGTAGCTACGGACATTATCCTATACTAGTGGCCCAGTGCACGAAATTCGTGCACATTAAAAGGGGATTAATTAGAGAAAATATTTTAATATTGCTATTTGCCCTTTCTCTATAATAGAAGTGTCAGAGATTAAAGAAAATTAGTAAAACATATATGACAACTTTCCTCCTGTCAGAGTCTGAGGTGCACCATGGAACCCAGAGTCAAGTCTTCAACCACC
>PVJC01045634.1:0-13630 GCA_004026665.1 Murina feae
ACATCGATGAGAGAGAAACATCGATCAGCTGCCTCTTGCACACTCCCCACTGGGGACGTCCCCGCAACCAAGATACATGCCCTTGACCAGAATCGAACCTGGGACCCCTCAGTCCACAGGCCGACGCTTTATCCACTGAGCCAAACCAGTCAGGGCTATTTCCGCCTTTTAACTCTTATGCTGCCATGGGCATCTGTATACAGTATGTGGATATGTTTTCATTTTTCTTGGATAATATTTAAGAGTGGAATTGCTAGGTCATATAGCAACTATGTTTAACCTCTTCAGGAACTGCTAGGCTGTTTTTCAAAGCCTGGAAACTGCATCATTTTATATTCCCAATAGTATGTATACTTCTGGCATACTTTTTACATTTCTGCAAATCCCTTTAACATCTGGCTTAGAAGATAGCTGATTCTCATACCTGTTTCTATATTCAGTCTACTGAAAAAAAAATTGTCTTGATTGAATATATGAAAATAATTTAGACTCAGAGATATTGAGTTAGAAAAAAAGGGGCATTTTAACAACTTTTTGGAACATTCTTCTTTGATACTACATCAAAACTCCACAAGGGGTAGTCTTTTAAAGGTTATTGAGAAGTAGAATTCAAAACCATATCAATAAGGTTTTTAATATTGTTATATATTAAAATCCAATCAATTAATAGAAAGTAGAAAAACTGGGAAATCTAAATACAGACTGGTCTACGGCCATACCACCCTGAACGCACCTGACCTCATCTGATCTCGGAAGCTAAGCAGGGTCGGGCCTGGTTAGTACTTGGATGGGAGACCGCCTGGGAATACCGGGTGCTGTAGGCTTAAAAAATAATAAAAAAATAAATACAGACTGTAATTTTTTTTCAGTCTGTCATTTTTGTTAACTGTTGTACTAGTGATAATTTCTTTTTTAAAAAAATTATTTAAAATATGTCTTTATTGATTTCAGAGAGGAAGGGAGAGGGAGAGAGAGAAACATCAATTATGAGAGAGAATCATTGATCGCCTGCCTCCTTCACATCCCCTTTTGGGGATCAAGCCCACAACCCGGGCATGTGTCCTTGACCAGAATCGAACCCAGGACCCTTCAGTCCGCAAGCCAACTCTCTATCCACTGAGCCAAACAAGCTAGGGCATACCAGTCATAATTTCTTAGTTTTGATAAATGGCACTATGGTTAAGAAAGATGCTAACACTGGGAGAAGAGGGGTGAGGGGTGTTCAGGCACTCTATGTCCTATTCTAGCATCTCTTCTGTAAATTTAAAATTATTCCAAATAACAAGTTAAAAATAAAACCTAAGCCCTGGCTGGTTTGGCTCAGTGGAAAGAGTGTCGGCCTGTGGACAGAAGGGTCCCGGGTTCAATTCTAGTCAGGGGCACATACCTGGGTTGCAGGCTCCCATCCCCGGTGTGGAGCGTGCAGGAGGCAGCTGATCTATGATTCGCTCTCATCATTGATGTTTCTGTCACTCTCTCCTTCTCCTTTCCTCTCTGAAATCAATAAAAATGTTTTTTTTTAAAAAAATCCAATCCACTGGTCTATTTTGGTCTTTGAATGAATCTTTCACCCAACATAACTGTGGTCTCATGCATCTGTCATTTGGAAAACAATGGTTCACTGAATTATGTAAATCTTTCAAAAATTACACATTTCCTTATATAATATTTTTAAAAACCACAATTGTCACTATCACCACTGATATCTTCAGAAAAGTCTGTAAAAATTGGGAAGTTGTTAAGCCTACAATGACAAAGACAAGTTTTAAAAAAATTCTGATTTTCACATGAAAGTTCAAATTTTATTTATCACTAGAGGCCCGGGGCATGAAATTTGTGCACAGGGGTGGGAGGTAGGGTCTCCTCAGCCCAGCCTACACTCTCTCCAATCCGGGACCCCTCAGGGGATGTCTAACTGCTGGTTTAGGCATGATACCAGGGATCGGGTCTAAACCAGCAGTTGGATATCCCTCTCACAATTCTAGAATGCTGGCTCCTAATTGCTCACCTGCCTGCATGCCTTGTTGCTCCTAACTGCCCTCCCGCCCCCAGCCTGGTCACCCCTTACTGCCCCCCCCACTGGCCTGGTTGCCCCCAATTGCCCCCCTCTGCCAGCCTGGTCTCCCCGCCAGCAGCTTGGTTGCCTCCTACTGCTCCCCCCTGCTGGCCTGGTTGTCCCTAACTCCTTCCCCTGCTGGCTTGGTTACCCCCAACTGCCTCCCTTCTCTTCCCCCCTCGTGTGGGCCTGGTCACCCCACACTGCCTACTGTTCAGTCATCCCTCACTAATTCCCATGCCAGCCTGGTTGCTCCATGCAGCCTGCTTATTCAGTCATTTGGTCACCTCTCACTAACCTCCCTGCAGGCCTGGTTGTAGACAGTCATCTTGTGAGGGCGTGAGGGTTAATTTGCATATTACCTATTTATTATATAGGAGGATTAGTAAAAAATATTCTGTTATTTCCTTTGAAGTGACAGTTCAAGAAAATATCTTCTAAATACCCATGTCTGAATAACCAGTTTGTCTGTAAGCTCTTCTCTCAAAGTGAAAATGGTTCCAGGAAAAAGCAGTGACTTTAACTCGTTGCACAGCACTTGTCCCCAAGATGACAGCATTCTTTGCTATGAAGCAGAAGTGTTTCATGCATATTACCCATTTTATCACACAGAATATTAGAAAGGCACAGAGTGTAGGGTTGAGATATAGTAAATTAGCCATTTTTACTATTTCTTCAAGGACATTCTTAAGCAAAACTGGCCCTTTTTTGCTTCCTTTGAGTCTGATGGTAAACAATGCAATAACTACTGGTACAACCTGGGGCAACTGCCTTGCTGTGCGACTGAGGACATGCTGCTTTACCCACCATTGCCCACTTCAATGCAAAAGTCACCACAAGTGGAAAGAGCAAATAATGCCACAGAATTATCATAAAGATCACTTCAACTTTGCGTCTCTCCTGAAAGGGGTTTAGGGAGCACAGAATCTGCAGATCTCATTTTGAGAACTGCTACTCTACCAGAACGCAAAGGTCTTTTAGGCAGGGATTTTGGTCTGTTTTGTTCACTGCTATATCTAGCCCCTGTGCCTCGAATAATACTTGGCATATAATAGATGCTTAATAAATATGTATTAAATAATAACTGTGTAATTACTTTCAACTGCTTAGAAACAAAGCAATAAAATTCAGAATATTTGCAGTTTTTTGGTATAATTTAAAATTTTATAGAATGTTAAATATTTAACCAGGAAATAAATTACTTTTGGCAAAGGCATTTAACTGCAGGATGGTAAGAGCAGCAGGGAACTTTCAAAACCATACCAACAGTGTCTGTGCTAGAAAGCAACAGCTTTTAGCAAAGGAAACAAGCCCTACCGACTCCCCCAAAAGTGGGACACTGCCTGTGACCTAGAAATGGGTGCGAAACCAGGAGAGGAGGGAAAGATACTGAAAGTTCCCACCTGCACGTACTTGCCCCACACTTTCTTTCCCAGCCCCTACTGTCTATGTTTCACAGAATTTGGAAGAATTATGCACAAAAATGAACAGGGAGTAAGAGTATAAGGTGGGACACAAAGGAATTCATAACAAATAATTTAAATGTTTTAAATTTTGATATCTAAATTAAGAGAATTTTATCTCAGAAACAGAAAAAAGGACCTCAGTGCATGGTTCACATGCTATAGATGTGGATGTTAATGAAGCCAATGGTAGTACAAAAACTGCTGCATGATAGTTGGTCTGGCTAATAAAATATTCCAGTTAGTAGGAAGTTACTGCTGGAAACTGATTGTTTTCACCAACCTTGGTTGCTCTGAAAGGTCAGAGCTATGCACCCATTAAGTTGAAACATTGTTAGTTAAAGCAAACCCCACCTGTTAATTACATGTAAATTCTTGCTTGGAATTTCCTGCCTAAGGACATGGTTGTTTTCTCAGAGACTCAATAAAAGGCTGGTAAGGCCCAGGCACCAGTGGGCAGTCATATCCACTAGAGGCAGATTCCACACCTGGTCCTCCAGTTTCCAAATTGATTCTTTTCTACTCTCTCTTCATTTTGTGTGTGGCCTCCTCCAGAACTCGAACCCTGAATAGGAACCCTGCACCACACTGGACATGTAAGGGGCTACCACAAGTTACCATATAGTTCACTACTTTTTAATGACTAAAAATTAGGTAAATACACCACTCTTAAGCTGAAGAATTCAGTAACTATTTAATGACTCCAGAGGCATTTGAGAATCTCGGTAAACTTTAGAGAGTCGTCATTAGAGAAGACTTATCAGTTAAGAAGGTCTGGTAACGGTGTTTAGTGACCACGTAAATTACCAGCTTTTTAGTTTCTAGTCCCACTTCTGCCTCTCAGTAATTAGCTGGCAACAGATAAATTCCTTAATTTCTTTGTAGTTCACTTTTCCCTTTTTCCCAGAAATTCAGAAATGCTTAGAATAATGAAGGTATGTGAAATATTTTGGGTCCCTTGAAGATACTAAGTCAAGAATTGGGAGTTAAATGTGGGGACTACCCAAAATATAAAATATCCCAGTAAAATTTTAATCTCTAATTCTGAAATAATAATCTATAAATTTCTCCTACCCTATAGAAAACCTCCAAAGAAAACCCCAACCCTTGTATCTGCTTGGCCTATAAATCCTGGGATAAAGGCTGAAACTGATACAAGCCACCCTAGCAGTTTCTGAATGGTTTACCAAGTATGTACTTTAGCGTCTGTATCACTTGGCCTTCACACTAACTTTGTGAGATAGGCAGGGTAGAAAGAGCCGTTTTTATTCTCCAGATGAAGAAACTAAGGTTTAGAAAAATTTAGTGCTTTAACTAAGAGTCAGTACTGGGATTCGGGGAGGTCTCACGAGCTCAACTGTCTTTCCACATTGCACTTAACTTTTCTGAGTGAAGGGAGAGAGAGGTTGTCCCTATCAGCATTTCTGAAGCCCTAACAATGGGCAAAAGTTATCCAGCTTCTTCAAACCCTGAACAAATAATCCTGCTCAACTCACCTGTAGCTTCACAGCAATGACCACTGAATTAAGATCTTTGTCCATCTCTTTTAGCATGACCAGCTTCTTCAGGGTCAAGCTGAATAGCCTAGACAAATTTAAAGAAGATCCAGTCAGACGTAAGGAACTTAAGAGAAAAGTTATTGACATTCTGTTGGGAAACACTGCTTTATCTAAAGTAAAAATGTCAGAATGCCATTCTCAATCCAAACTGTGTCTTCCTTTAGTAAATGAGCACCCACCCCTTTTATGTAACTGTTGTACTTGAGAAATGTCAAACAGGTACATTATCCCATCAATCTCTGGGGTGCCCATACACATCAAGCCAAAAATAACATGTATGATATTTTTAAAAAAAATATTTTTATTGATTTTTCACAGAGAGGAAGAGAGAGGGATAGAGAGTTAGAAACATCGATGAGAGAGAAACATCAATCAGCTGCCTCCTGCATACTCCCCACTAGGGATGTGCCCGCAACCAAGGTACATTGTCCTTGACCAGAATCGAACCTGGGACCCTTGAGTCCGCAGACCGATGCTCTGTCCACTTAGCCAATCTGGGTAGGGCAACATGTATGGTAATGAAAGAACAGAAAACAAGATCAATGGAACAGATCAGAGCACCCAGAAACAATCCCACAAGTATACAAAAATTTGATAAAAGGGTAGTATTAAAATAACAGGTAAAGAATAAACTCTGAAATAAGAAAATTTGGATCCTATCTCACATGAGATATAAAAATAATCTCTAGGTGGATATTAAATATTTCATTGTAGAGAAACCAAGATGGCAGCATAGGTAAACACTGGAATTGCAGCCATGCAAAACCATTTTAAAACAATAACGAAAAGAAAAAACAGACACCACCCAGACCCACAGGAAGGCTGGCTGAGTGGAAATTCTACAACTAGAAAGAGACTGAGACGCAGAGGAGGTGCGGAAATAAAGTGCAGAGGTATGGTGGTGCGTGCGCAGGGGCTCGCGGAAAGGGCTGGAAGCATTTCGTACCAAAGGGAGGCATAGGCTCCCAACAGCTCTAAACTCCAGTTCCGGGAGAGTTTCTGGGGACTCAGAACCATACGGGGAGGAGCTGGACTGTCTGGCACTTTCAGGCACCGGGAGGAACTCCAGAGAGGCTTGAGACCCAGTGCCTCTTAGGGCAGGGCTGAGAATCAGCCATAGTTGGTTGCTCCGCCCTGTAGACTTCCTGAGAGCCCGCCCTTCCCAAGCTGCGAGCAGTGGCTTTTGCATATAAAAGGCTGATAGCCTCAGGCAAAGGCTAAAATAGCACCTCCTTGGAGATACAAGTGCCAGTGTACCCAGGGGACTGAGTGGTACAATCCTAAATACAACTCCTCAGATTCATAAGGGACACACTCGAGGCAGACTCCGTGAGCACCAAAGCCCCACTAAAACAACTCTTGCCCCATAAGAGTGTCTCCAGCACAGAAGTTCTCCCACTGTAGACACAGCTGATTCGCATAACCAAGTGGCTTGGAGGTCATTTCCTGTCAGTGATCACCTAACACAGAAAGCCACTCTATCAACCCAGGGAAGCAGCCAAAATGCAGAGACAAAGAAACGGATCACAAATGACAGAAAAGGAGGAAAGCAAATGACAGGATATAGAGTTCAAAACCACGGTTATAAGGTTTTTCAAAAATTTTCTAGAAACCGCTGATAAACTTAGTGAGACCCTCAATAAATCTAGTGAGACCCTCAAAGATATGAAAAAGGATCAACTAGATATTAAGCATACACTGACTGAAATAAAGAATATTATACAGAGATCCAACAACAGATTAGAGGAATTCAAGAATCAAGTCAAAGAACTGAAATACAAAGAAGCAAAAAATACCCAAATGGATAAGCAAAAAGAAAAAAAGATTCAAAAAATATGAAGATAGTGTAAGGAGCCTCTGAGACAACTTCAAGTGTAGCAACATCAGAATTACAGGGGTGCCAGGAGAGAGAGAGCAAGATATAGAAAACATAGTTGAAGAAATAATGACAGAAAACTTACCCTACCTGGTAAAAGAAATAGACTTCCAAGTCTAGGAAGCGCAGAGAACCCCAAACAAAGGAATCCAAAGAGGACCACACCAAGACACATAATAATTAAAATGCCAAGAGCAAAAGACAAGGAGAGAATTTTAAAAGCAGCAAGAGAAAAGCAGTCAGTTATCTACAAGGGGGCACCCATATGTCTGTCAGCCAATTTCTCAACAGAAACTTTGCAGGCCAGAAGGGAGTGGCAAGAAATATTCAAAGTGATGAATAGCAAGAACCTACAGCCAAGATTACTTTACCAGCAAAGCTATCATTCAGAATTGAGGGTCGGATAAAGAGTTTCACAGACAAAAAAAAAATGCTAAAGGAGTTCATCACTACCCAACCAGTATTATATGAAATGCTGAAAGGTATCCTTTGAGAAGAGGAAGAAGAAAAAGTAAAGATAAAAATTATGAACAACAAATACATATCTATCAACAAGTAAATCTAAAAATCAAGTGAATAAAATATCTGATGAACAGAATAAACTGGTGAATAGAATAGAATCAGAGGCATAGAAAGGGATTAGACTGACAATTTTCAGGGGGAAAAGGGTGTTGGGGGTGCGGGAAAAGACTGGACAATAATCATACACCTATGGATGAGAACAGCGGGGGGGTGGGGTAAGGACAGAGGGTGGGGTGGGAACTGGGAAGAGGGGAGCTATGCAGGGGAAAAAGAGGAACAACTGTAATAATCTGAACAATAAAGATTTTTAAAAAATCAATTACAAAAAAAATACTTCATTGTAAAAGGCAAGATTTTAGGAGAAATGCGGGCAATATCTTTCTGACTCTGAGGTAAGAATGGATTTCTTAAATAAGACACTGAAAACACTGAGAAATTCAATTATATTAAAACTAGTGGGCCATTGTACGGATTCGTGCACACTGAAAGAAAATTAATTAGAAGAAATATTTTAATATCGCTATTTTCTCTTTCTTTATAATAGAGGTGTCAACCAAATTCACAATTAATAATGACAGATCAAAACACACGTGTGATTGGCGCCTGCGAGAGCTTTATATGTATTGCGCATGTGTGAGTCAACTTAGCTTTTTATACATATAGAATAAACTCGCTTAAATAGACCTGCTTTCTGATGTAGCTAAGCTTTTTCTAGCCCACTGAAGCACCCCAACTTCTCTTTCAGGTAATTGTCAGCAACACAGCAGTAAATATCAACACGAAGCACATTATTATTATAGATCATGCAGGGAGAACAAAGGGTAAAATATTTAACTGCAGCAGTGTTTGTGTCTAAATTCTGCACAATGAGAAAACCTGAAGTCATTTTCAAGGTCCACCATTTCTTCTTTTTAGTCAGGTCAAGTTTCTAAACTTTCTACATCTCAGTTTTCCGGCTAATGAAAAGAAAATAGGATTCTACCTAGTCTCCTATCCACCTACTCCAGGACTTCTGTGAGGATCAAATGAGATGAGACATGGGAAAACGCTTCACAGACATTTGGTTAAAGCGTGAAATGTTTGCACCTGGCTACAAAACAAGTTGTGCTCCTGGGCTGAAGAAACTGCAAGGAGGCTAGACATGGCTAGGGAGAGGAACTTGGGCTTTGCTACATGACGTCATTACCCGGTGCCCACAGCAACTGTTTCCAGGCTAGGCTGGGCTGTGGGCTGCATTTTGTGCCTTGGAGTCTCGGCAGTGTCAGCTGCGATTTGGTGGGCTGTCGCTCTGGGTTGGTGGCAGGGCCTATGTTCCACTTGGGGGAAGCTGAGTGTTGCTTTGTGGGCAACAGGTCCGCGGTGCCATTTCTCTGTGCGTGTAATGGCAGCTCCTCATTAAGTGTCTGCCCCCTGGTGGTCAGAGTGCATCATAGCAACTGGTCAGACGGTCATATTAGCATATTATATATACAGATTGGGAATTTCTGTTCATCAGGAGACACCACAGGATTAAAACACAAATCATGAACTTGGCAAAGATATTTGAAGCTCACAATACTGATAAAGGATCTAATATATAAAGAACTATAATTCAATAAGACTGGCAAACCAATGGAAAAGTGGATAAAAAAATGAACAGATGTTTCATGTTTATTTATTTATTTATTTGTTTGTTTAAATATATTTTATTGATTTTTTACAGAGAGGAAGGAAGAGGGATAGAGAGCTAGAAACACTGATGAGAGAGGAACATTGATCAGCTGCCTCCTGCACACCTCCCACTGGGGATGTGCCCGCAACCAAGGTACATGCCCTTGACCGGAATCGAACCCGGGACCCCTCAGTCTGCAGGCTGATGCTTCATCCATTGAGCCAAACCGGCCAGGGCTCAACTGAGAATAATTTACAATTAAATGTACTTTTAAGGTTTTTAAAAAATAATATCTTATCTTTAAAGCATAGTGCTATATACAAAAGGTTTATAAGCGAAAGTTTTAAAGTAATGGATATTAACATTTCAAAGGTAAAGTCTTGATTGTCCTTAGAAATTTATTAAGACAAGCAGTCTGTGTGCCACATGTAATAAAGTCAAAGACAGAAAGGCTTTGAACTGTTTTTTCTATTTTAATAAAAAAGAAACAACATAAAACAAAATAGTCCAGGCTCCAAATTAAAGAAGCTAGAAACTGGAATTCTGATCCTAGAAAAATGAATCTTTTTCTTGCCTAGGAGTCATCACAACTCAGTCCTTTCTACATTTAGTAACTGGAGGACATGGGAAATAGAGCTCTTATTTGTTTTGGGTTTTGTTTTGATAGCCACAATGGTTATTTTGGGGAGAGGAGAAAGAAAGAATGTGGACTGAGTAACTGTACCATAGATTACAGTATTAAATTCCAACCTTCGTATGAAATAATTACTATATGACTCTAATGAAGTGTAAATATTTACAGATATGCAATACATAATAGGAACAGAGAAAAAGGATGGGGAGAAGTGAATAAATATGAATAAATATTGCCCCCAAATCCTATATAATAAAAGCCTAATATGCAAATTGTCCTCTCAATCGGGAGTTCAACCGCTCGCTTTGACATGCACTGACCATCAGGGGGCAATGCAAAACATGGTGGGCTTCGGTGACATGGTGTTGGCAGTGGGTGGCAGTGGAGGTATGGGCACTGATGAGTGGGACTGCAGTGGGATGGTGGAGCAGGTGAGCAGGTGGCACCAGGCCAAGGTGGGTGCAAGCAGGGCCTGATCGCACCATGAATCACCCCACAGATGGCAACCAGCAGCAGTGGCAGGGGGTGGGGAGCCAGGTTGCCACCAGCTCCTAGGAACTGAGGGAGCTGGGCAGGGGCCTGGTCATCCCACAGATAGCAACTAGTGGCGGCAGTAGGGGTTGGGGCCACAGCCCGGCTCCCAGGTGCTGAGGGAGCACAGTGAGGGTCCAATGACTCAGGCAGAGGGGGGCGCATGAGGGCCCTGAGGTCAGCTGGGACCTGCTCTTCCGTGGCAGACACTCGTGCTTAGATTGCTGCCAGGCCTAGAGACTGCACCGTGTCCAAATTTCATGCACCAGGCCTCTAGTATTTTTATAAGGTACTAAATAGACATGTTAAAAAAATAATAGAAGAGGAACACAGAAGGTGGAATGGAGGTAGAAGTGCTGCTTATAAGACTGAGTACCTGATTTAGTAAACTTCACAATTCCAAATTACAGTGTTATGCTATGAGTAACTTTTTTTAAATTCTCACCTGAGGATGTGTGTGTGTTTTTTATTGATTTTGAGAGAGAGAGAAACATCGATATGAGAAACATCGATTGGTTGCCTCCTGTACTTGTCCTGATCAGGGATTGAACCTCCAACCTAGGTATGTGCCCTGACCAGGAATTGAACCCGGAATCTTTTGGTGTATGGGACAACGCTACAACTGAGCTACCCAGCCAGGGCTGCTATGAAATGTGCTATGAGTAACTTTTTAAAAAGTATCTCTGTGTGTGTGTTTACAAAGTATTACTGGTACACTGTAGAAAAAATATCTAATTTATTTTGAAAATAAAAGTGAAAAGAAACTCTGGAGAGAATTATTGCTAGAAAGTCGGGGGCGGGGGCGGAAATGTGTGTATGTGGGTTCACCAACCTTTGAGCATATACTAGTTACTTTTGTGCTTCTTTTTAACCAAATGGATCACATTTTACAATTTACATTGATTAAGTGGACATCTTTCCATGTTAGTAATGTTCCTGGACTAAATCTAAAGAATCTGTCTCCCCCATGGTATGCAGCCATGATGTCTCTATTCAGTTGCCCTCCCCCCACCGCCTTTCTTTAATTCTTGTTTTTATTTTTAAAACTGACTTCTAAGGGCTGCCCCTACATCTACACAGTTTAGTGACCTGCCAATAATTGGTTAAAGATTCAACTCACACATTGTGCGGCAGCTAGACTTCCAACTCTGCCCGTGGAGCTGTGTAGGGGTTATGAAATACAAAGTTCAGGTCTGACCCAACTTTTACTTTCTGCTGGGCCCTCCTGCATCTCTGTACATTTATTCAACTTCCCAGTCAACTAGGGATATGTGGGTAACTTGGGACCTCTCCAGTCTTACCTGCATGTGTGCATAGGCTCCTAGTCGGTCAGGAATGTTATAGAGAGCTTTTCAGGCCTTCCTATGTCTGTGTCATTTCCAGGATCTCTGCTAAGTTTAGCTCATCCACCAGTCTGCTGCTTAACCTATTTGGGACAGCTATTCAGGCTACCAGAACTGCCTTATTCAGTTGCCACTGAGATCATTCCTCTCACTGACAATGTCAGTGGGCATGGGCTTTTCACCTTCTGCTCCAAATCAAGTGGGCTTCCTCTAGCAGCCAAGTTGCTCATTTTCATAGTCTGCCCCACCCTGAGAGAACTACTACACTAATGGGGCGGTGAGTAATCTCAGACCAGAACAAAAAATTCCCACTGTTTTTTCTTGAAGTTCAGCAGTTTCTTATGGAGAAATGCTTCTTAATTTGTTGTTTGCATTTGTTCTATATCTAGAGGGCTGAAATTGTTGTTTTTGACAACTCTGTCCAGCTTATTGTTGTTTTCGGAGAAGTGATTTGCTGACTCCCTCACTCCACCCACCAAAGTCCTATCTCTGTCCTCAGCTACTTTTAAATCTTTCATCTTCAAGTGTGCCACTCAGTCACATAACATAACATACATTGTAAGTCCTGTGAGATCATAAAGAAAAACAACCATTCCTCATATCCAGTTGTCTTCCTACACTATTACATCACATACTTCTAGGCCTTGAGAAAGCAAAACATAACTTGCTAAAAGATGGTTTTAAAGAACTGTATCTGGTCCAAAGGTAGACCAAAGGACAGTTTCTTTCAAGTCTTATCTAGGTATCAGGAGCAGGTTTCACCATGATTCATTTAGGAAAGCAAGCTGCTTGGCTATTTTGTTTTCCTTTCCTATAAGTCATGCATTCTCTCTATTGGTTCATATCTGAAGTCAACCATAAGCCACTGAAAGCTGGTTACCTGATTTCTATATTTATCTGCACAAAATCACACACAAGATTTATTTCCCTTGTTCTAATATATCTGTTCTCTTCCTCACACAATACAGTTTCTCTTTGTAATAGAAATGGCTCCCACTGCTGTAATTATTAAAACTGCAAAATATCACATGGCTGCTCTGGTCATTTAGCAAACTGGTATTATATTGTTAGTCTTCCCAATCTTTGATAAGAACAACTCAAGAACAAGCTAAGTATAGTCAGTTATCAGAAAGAGGCAAACAGAAATCAAAATTTAAGAATTTGTGACTCCTAGTTCTATTATTATAAATCTCTCAAAATTAAAAGCATTTTTGAATATTGCTGCTATGTTGATAGTGTAAGTTTTTTTATTGCACACGTATATTTAACAAGAGTTTTACACAGAATGCTAAGAGCACTTCATATTTTATAGAAGGATTTGAAACATGGACTTTCTATTAATATTCACACCATAGCACTTCTAAAATTAACTCCTAAATAAATGCATTACAATTTGTTTAGTTTAAAGTTTTAATTGCAACAATGGGTGGAAAAGAGTACATTTGTTTTACATAACTGAATAAAAAATAAACACAAAAACTAGTCAATAAAATTTAATATGGCCTCATGCTCCTGGAAGAAGGTGCTGCCTAATTCAGAGGGGTGATATGGCTACATCATAAAACTTAATCTCCAAACTAAAACTTCTTGGACGGCAGGGTCATGGTGAGAAGGCAAACCCCTGTTTTGTAAAAACTGCTATTTGGAATTCTCTGCTGTTTCTCTTATTCTAAAAGATAACTTTGCTTTCTAGCCTGCCTTAGTCTGCTCGAATAATGAGGACAATAAACTTAGCTGTCCGACCTTGTAGGCCAGAGACTAAATAAACCCATACCCTCAATGCCATGCCAGGTGCATTTTTTTAAAATTTATCTTTATTGTTCAGATTATTACAATTGTTCCTCTTTTTTCCCCCATAGCTCCCCTCCTCCCATTTCCCACCCCAACTTCTGTCCTTGCCCCCCCACTGTCCTCATCCATAGGTGTACAATTATTGTCCATTCTCTTCACGCACCCCCAACACCCTTAACCCCCGAAAATTGTCCATCCACTCCA
>PVJC01045635.1:0-13625 GCA_004026665.1 Murina feae
AAAAAAATCAATAATATATATTAAAAAAAAGGAAAAAAAAGAAATGCTGAACATGCCTTTAACTCAGTAAGAGCAATAGATGTTTTTTTCTTTGTTCATAGTCTGACTTTGTTACAGAATTATAGATGTGATTTTATAGATCAGACTGTAGACATTTTAAGAGGAACTCCATAGTTGGAAATTAAACATAGCTGGGATTTTAAAATGACTTTTTTTTTGTCCTACTTCCCACGATTCAGTGTACACTGGTAGTTTCTTCAAAGTAGGACACATGGTTCAAAATGTTTTACATATTGTAATTTTTTTAAAGCTTTTGAGCATATTGAAATATTTTCTACTTCTGTAGATTAGCATGGACCTATCTACTGAGCCCAAGCAGGAGGGACAGCATTTGAGGGTGCAGGGCTGTGGATTACGCTTACTCTCTGGGTTTCTCCTTAATTAGAGCAGTGCTATATACTGTTTTTATTCTTTGTTTTCTTGCAGGGGGATCTTGTATATGCAAACTATGCTCGTACTGAAGATTTTTTCAAACTAGAAAGAGAAATGGGCATCAACTGCACGGGAAAGATTGTTATTGCCAGATATGGGAAGATCTTCAGGGGAAATAAAGTACTGTGTCATTTGTTTTCCTAGAGTCCTAGAGTGAAGAAGATAAGATCTGTTCTGTAAATGTAAATGAACATCTTATATTGTTTCCAAAATTGCTTTATAAATATATATGTATGTCTATATATATGTATATACAGTTATGTATATATAGTTATACATATATATAAATATAGATGTATATAGATATATATGTATATATGTGTGTATGTATGTATATATATATTTATCACTATTTCCATGGTTGCATAGAAAATCCTGTTTTTATGTGTGTGTGTATATATTAGTATATATACATATATGTATTTATGTATGCTATTTCCATGGTTGCACAGAAAATCCTGTTTTTATGTTATCTCATATCTAGAAAGGGAAATTATTTTCAATAATTTTATTATCAAAGCAATAGTTGCTTTTTCCCCTCTTTTTAAAAATGTGTGTATTGCTTTTAGAGAGGAAGAGAGAGAAATATCAATGCATCAACACTGATTGGCTGCCTCCTGCATGCCCCCTACTGGGACTCGAGCCTGCAACTTGGGCATGTGCCCAGACTGGGAATTAAACTGGAGACCTCTTGGTGCATGGGTCTATGCACAACCACTGAGCAACACTGGCCAGGCAATACTTGCTTTTTTATTTAATTGAAGGACATTTATATGAATTTAAAAAAAGCTTGCCCTGGCCAGTTTGGCTCAGTGTTTAGAGCATCGGCTTGCATACAGAAGGGTTGCGGGTTCGATTCCCAGTCAAGGGCAGGTATCTCCCTTGAGGGTTTGTTCTCCAACCCCGGTCAAGGCGCATGAAGGAGGCAACCAATCTGTGTGTCTCTGTCACATCAATGTGTGTGTCTCTCTCCCCACCTCCCTCCTTTCCACTCTGTCTGAAAATCGATGGAAAAAATATCGTTGGGTGAGGATTAAGAAAAACAACAGCAAAAGCCCCAAAAGCTCTCCTGTATTACCCACCTTCATTGCTCAGCCATAATTTTAACAGCTCTGTCCAGACCTAATTCTGTGAAATATGAATATGAATGCAAGTCTGTATAATAATTTTTTACATATATAATTTTTTTAGCAAAAAGGGCATCAGACACTCTACATTGTATAACTTTATTTTGTCCCTCAGCAATAACTTGTGGGTATTCTTCCACGGTTAAGCATTTGGAACTCTACATCTCTATAGCCTGGGTTCTGGTTTAGTCCGGACTTCCTATTCCCTAGGCCTTTTACTATGAGCAAATTGCTTAAGCTTTCTGTCCCAGTGTCTCCTTGTGTATAAAATGGAAATGCTAACAACAGTACCGAGCTCCTAGAATCCTCACTAGGATTAAATGCCTCGGTGTATGAAAGCACTTCAGACAGTGACTCATACTTAGCAATTTCTATGTAACTGTTTATCAAGCAAATGTCTCATTATTTTAGATGACTACATACTATTTCATAGAAATGATAGCAACTTATTTAACCATTTCTCTGTTGGCCGATGCTTGTGTCTTAAATTTGTTAGAATTACAACTAATTCCATTGTGAACATCTTTGTCTATGTATTTGAACATTTGTGTGAAGATGTTTTTGTAGTACTGATTCCTAGAAGTTGAATGGCTGATTCACACGGTATATTGTTTAAAAAGTTTGATACGCACTATCAAAAAAGTTATAACAGATTATGCTCTCACGAACATTATATATGAATGCTTTCTGAATGTTTCACTTGATCAAAACTGATGGTTATCTATCTTTTGCTACAATACTTCTGGTAGGGAATAACTTAGTGCCTTATAGGGTATATTCTCTTATTCGTGGTCAGTTTGGATAATTAGAAACACATTTACAGAAACGCTATGGCCAATTTTTAAACAATATGACTATTCTGCATATAATTTTAAGTTAGTTTAGTTCCACACATGTTGTGGAGTGGTTACTCTATGATGTGCCAGATTTTGGAGGGTTGATAGTTCTTAAAAACACTCCCTGTGCCAGTGTTCTCTTACATATAGAATGGGAATGCTACAACAACACTAATCTCTTAGAATGCTAATCCAGGAGAGAAAAGATATTTGAATACTTTCATCCATCCTAAAATAGAAATATGCATAAAATATAGAAGTATGAAGAAGGGAGGCATTAATTTTAACTTTTATTTATTGACTAGAGGCCCAGTGCACAAAAACTTGTGCACTGGGGCAGGGGGTCCCCTCAGCCCAGCCTGTGCCCTCTCGCAGTCTGGGACCCCTCAGGGGATGTCCACTTGCCAGCGGGGAGCAGGCCTAAGCTTCAGTTGGACATCCTTAGTGCTGCTGAGGAGGTTGGAGAGGCTCCCGCCAGCCATTACCACTGTGCTGGCAGCTGGCAGCCTGGTTTGTGGCTGAGCAGAGCTCCCCCTGTGGGAGCGCACTGACCACCAGGAGGCAGCATTGAGCATCTGCCCCCTGATGGTCAGTGTGTGTCATAGTGACCAGTCATTCCCAGTCATTCTGCTGTTAGGGTCAATTTGCATATTAATTACCCTTTTATTATATAGGATATTTAGAGAGAGGAAGAGGGAGAGATTGAAAGATTGAGACAGATGGGGGGAGGAAGGGAGAGAAAGAGAGAGATTAGTTGTTCCACTTTATTATGCATTTATTGGTTAATTCTTGTATGTGCTGTGACTGGGATCAAAACTGAGTCCTTGGCATATTGGAACAATGCTCTAACCAGCTGAGCTACCCAGCCAGGCCAGGAAACATTAATTTTTTGGTTTTAGGAACAGTAGGAATGTTTCCCAGAAGTGATGACTTATTTGGAGTTGTATAGAATAAATGAGAGGTGTTAGGTCTACAGAGATATCATATTCAAGGCAAAGAAAACTAAATGAGTAACAGCATGATAAAAGCAGTGTCTGAATTTGCTTACATTATCAAGGTGATTTTCGCTTAAGTGAACAAGTCAATCATTTGCCATCTCTACATCATGGGCTGCACATTGCCTCTGCAGGTTAACAATGCCATGTTGGCAGGAGCCATAGGCATCATCTTGTACTCAGATCCAGCTGACTACTCTGCCCCTGAGGTACAACCGTATCCCAAAGGATGGAACCTTCCTGGAACTGCAGCCCAGAGAGGGAATGTGTTAAATTTGAATGGTGCTGGTGACCCGCTCACTCCAGGCTACCCAGCTAAAGGTAAGGGATGAGCCTGTCATGGTTGCAAAAATAGTACTTGCCCTTAGACGTCATAGAAGCAAGCATCTATAGAACAACATTAAAGCTGTGTGTAATAATTATTTGGATTGCTCTTGCTATGAATTCAGACATTTCCCTTGTATTATTTTAGTGTTAAATGTTCATGAGGTGTGGACATGGAGAAGGAAAAGTCAGTTCAATTCTCTCTCCTCTCTACTTTTAGTAGAGAGGAGGTTCAGAAACACAGATCCTTAATCCAAACTAGAATGTAGGGTTGCAGAATTGCCTAGTGATTTTATGCTTCTCTAGATCATATATTTCTATTTTTAAAAATACCAATGAGACTTTTCTGTGGTATTTAATTTGTAAAGTGTGAAAAGTTTTGACATCTATGTAACCATCTCCACATTCATTCATTCATGAATATGTTTATAACCCAAAAGTTTTCTCGCATCTCTTTTTTTATACATATATTAGAGGCCCAGTGTACAAAATTCATGTCTTGTGTGTGTGTATCCCTCAGCCCTGCCTGCACCCTCTCGAAGTCTGAGACCTGTCGGGAGATGTCCACCTGCCAGTTTAGGCCTGCTCCCTTTGGGGATTGGGCTTATGCTGGCAGTTGGACACCCTTCTCGCAGTCCAGGACCCCTCACTTCTTACTATCCATCTGTTCACTGCTCCTTACCACTCAACTCATTGCTCCTTAGCATCACTGCTGCGCTTGCCAGCTGTGAGCCCAGCTTCTGGATGAGCAGTGCTCCCCTTGTGAGAATGCACTGACTACCAGGGGGAAGCTCATGCATTGAGTGTCTGCCCCCTGGTGGTTAGTGCACATCATAATGACTGATCGTTCTGGTCGTTCCACTATAAAGGTCACTTAGGCTTTTATTATATAGATTTTTATTGATTTCAGAGAGGAAGGGAGAGGGAGAGAGATTCAGAATCATTGATTGCTGCTTCCTGTATGCCCCACAGTGGGGGATCGAGCCCAAAACTTCCTGGTTCATAGGTCAGTGCTTAACCACTGAGGAACACCGGCTGGACTCCTCTCATCTCTTTGTAATGGCTCATTCTCAACCTATCCTGCCCCCTCCCTACTAATCCCTATACAACCTCTGATCTTATTCCTATCAGCATACTTACTTTGAGCTCCATGTTGTTGATATGTGTCAATAATTCATTCCATTTTTGCTGAGTAGTATTCCATTAAATAGATATACTAGTTTGTTTATTCATTTACTTGTTGATTAAAATTTGGATTGTTTGCAGTTTTGGGCTATCCTATATAATAAAAGCCTAATATGCAAATTGTCCTCATGACTGGGAGTTCGACCACTTGCTATGATGTGCACTGACCACCAGGGGGCGGTGAGGAACATAGCAGGCATCTGCAACACACTGTGACCTCTCACCAGCTACTTGGGGGAGGGGGTGACAGGGACAGAGGTGTGGTGAGAATACAGGGTGTCCACCAAGCTCGCTCCCACACCCCCTGCTACCCTCCCCTGGGACACCAGGGCTTGGGTGCCAGGGAAGCCCTCGTGCTCAGGTGCCGGGTGCCACGAGGAGCTTACCCCGCACAGACACTGCCTCTTCCAGGTGAGCTAGGCCACAGCCACTGGGACTATAGGGACCAGTCGGGCTCCCCATGGGTTTGCACAGGAGCCAGTCTGCGAGGCTGGCTAGGAGAGAGTGCGTTGCCTGCCCAGCTTCCATGCTGCACTGCTGGGCAGCCCAGAGGCCCATGCTGTGCCCCGGCCCACTGTGTCCAGTCACACTCACCACATCTCCATGTGGGGACTCGGGTGCTGTGACTTAGGCAGAGGAGGGTGCACAGGGGCCCAGGTGCTGCCCAGGGCCCTGAGGACAGCTGGGATCTGCCCTTCCATGCCAGATGCTCATGCTTCGATAGCTGACCAGGCCTAAGGACAATACCAGTGCATGAATTTCGTGCACCAGGCCTCTAGTAATACATAAAGCTGCTTTAAAGTGTTGTATACAAGCCTCTTTGTATGTATGCTTTCATTTCTCTTGAGTAAATACATAGGAATGGAATGGCTGACTAATGTGATAGAGGTATATTTAGCATTAAAGAAATTTTTAAATTGTTTTCCAAAGTGGTTGCACCATTTTATATTCCTGCAGCAGTGTATTAGTGCTCCAGTTGCCACCTCTGTACCAACACATAGTACAATCAATCTTTTAACATTATATTCTAACTAGAGGCCCGATGCATGAAGATTCGTGCAGGAATAGGCCTTCCTTCCCCAGGTTGCCGGCACCAGTTTACCCCTAGCACCGAGGATCTGGGCTGCTTCACTCCAGCTGCTGTCAGGCATCTGGGACCAGTGCTGCCTCCTTCTGACCGCTGCTGCCACCCACCAGGGGCTGCACCAAGCCGCACCATGCAGGCATTCAGAGCATGCCCCCTCCCTTGGTGTGTGTGTTACAGCTCAGAGCATGTCCCCACCCCTGGTGTGTATGTGTCTTCTGGAGTCGGGGAGTACTCTGAGCCATGCTGCAGGGCTGCTCAGAGCATGCCCCCAACCCTGGTGTGTGTGTGTTCACTGGGACTGGGGGAAGCACCCAGTCCCCTCTCAACCATCTGTGTGCATAACTCCTCCTGAGCAGTCATGATGCAGCCTCCTCCAGCCTGTTGTGATGCTTGGCTAATTTGCATATTACATGTTTATATATATACTAGAGGCCTGGTGCACAAAAATTTGTGCACTCAGGGGGATCCCTCAGCCCGGCCTGTGCCCTCTCACAGTCTGGGAACCCTCAGGGGATGTCCACCTGCTGGCTTAGGTGATTGGGCCTAAGCTGGCCGTCAGACATCCCTCTGGTAGCCCGGGAGCCCTTGGGAGATGTCCCCTTGCCAGCAGGGAGCAGGCCTAAGCTGCAGTCGGACATCCTTAGCTCTGCTGAGGAGGCAGGAGAGGCTCCCACCACCACTGCTGTACTGGCAGCCATAAGCCTGGCTTGTGGCTGAGCAGAGCTCCCTCTATGGGAGTGCACTGACCACCAGGGGCAGTTCCTGCATTGAGCATCTGCCCCGTGTTGGTCAGTGTGTGTCATAGTGACCAGTCATATCCAGTGGTTCTGCTGTTAGGGTCAATTTGCATATTACCCTTTTATTATATTGGAGGAGGATAGAGGCCTGGTGCATGGATGGGGGCCAGCTGGTTTGCCCTGAAGGGTGTCCCGGATCAGGGTGGGGGTCCCGCTGGGGTGCCTGGTCAGCCTGGGTGAGTGACTGATGGCTGTTTGCAGGCTGGCCACAGCCCCTTCAGGGAGGGGGTTCCTGCTGGGGTGCCTGGCCAGCCTTGGTGAGGGGCTGATGGCTGTTTGCCGTGAGGCTGGCTGAAAACAGGTAACTGGGATTTATTTATCTTCTACAATTGAAACTTTATTTCTTTAACCGGAGCCCAGGTCAGATTGCCCCTGATAACTCAGGCTCCCAGTGCCTCCTTGAGCCCAAGCCGGCTGGAAGCAGGTTTCTGGGGTTTATTTATCTTCTATAATTGAAATTTTGTTGCCTTGAGCAGAGGCCACAGCCTGTCAAGGCAGGTGGGAACCTTAGTTTCCTCCATCACCAGGGCAAGCCTCCTGTTTGCTCTAGCTCCATGGCTGCCGGCCACCATCTTTGCTGGGTTAATTTGCATATAGTTGCTCTGATTGACTGGTGGACATGGCTTATGACACAAATTTGCATATTACTCTTTTATTAGATTAGATATAGATAGAAATGTGAGTTCTCCAAGTTGCATTTCTTTTTCAAAGTTTTTATAACTATTCCAGGTTAGTTCCATCTGAATTTTAAAACCAGTTTACCAATTTTCACAAAAAAGCCTCCTGGGAGGTGAAAGACATTGAATTAAATCTATAGATCAGTTTGAAGGGAATTGATATTTTTAAAAAATTTTGAATCTTCAGATCCCTGAACATGGTACAGTTCTCCATTTATTTAGGTATTCTTTAATTTCTCTCAGCATGTTTAAAGTGTCAATTTACTAGTGCATCATATATATATTTATTTGCACATTATTCCACAAGCATTTTATGGTTTTGTTATCTTTAAATTGCATTTTAAATTTCAGTGTCCAGCTGTATTGCTGGTACATAGAAATACTATTGTATTTTTAGAAGAAATACACTGATACTGTATCCTGCAAGCATGTTTAACTCACTAATAGAGTTTCTGTAGATCCCATCAGAGTTTTTACATAGATAATCATGTCACTTGCAAATAAAACATTTTGTTTCCAACCTGGATGCCTTTTGTTTCTTTTCTTTGCCTTATTGGAGGCCGGATGCGCAAAATTCATGCAAAGGGCTCAGCCCTTGCAGCCCCAGCTTCGTTTAGAAGGCTGTCTGGCTGTCAGGCCATTGGGCCTAATTAGCATATTACAGCTAGTACCTCTAGTACTTAATTGAAAAATTTATTACAACAGATGTCCATGCCTTGTTCCTGCCTTAAGGAGAAGTCTTTCTCTGTTAAGTGTGAAACCATCCTGTTTGTTTGTTTGTTTGTTTGTTTTTAATATGTTTTTTTTCCCCATTGATTTCAGAGAGGGAGAGAGATAGAAACATCAATGATGGGAGAGTATCATTGATTGGTTGCCTCCTGCACGTCCCCTACTGAGGGTGGGGGATTGAGCCTGCAACTGGGCATATGCCCTTGATGGGAATCGAACCTGGGATCCTTTAGTCTGCAGGCCGACAACTCTATCCACTGAGCCAGACTGTTTGGGCTGTTTTTTATAGATTGTTTTGGTCAGATTATGGAAGTTTACTTCTGTGGTAATGTGGGAAGAGTTTTTATCTTAACACATGTATTTAGAAGTGTATGCTGAATTTTGTCAAATGCTTTTACTCCCATCTATTGAAATAAAAAAATAGTTATCTATCTTTAAGTTAAATTGGTTGTTTTTTTAAATGTTAAACCAATCCTTTGGTTTAACAAATGTTAAATTTTCCATCCTTGTTAGTCACATTGCATTATCCTTTTATCTATTGGTATATTCCTGGATTTGTGCTAAAATTTTGTTAAAGTATTAGTCTGTAGTCCTCGGGGAGGGATATCAGCTTATAGCTTCATTTTTGTGTAATATCTTGGTCCTCATTTTGTTGTCACTAATGTCTTCATGGAATGAGTTGGTGACTATCTTATCTTTTTTTTAATGCAAGAGTTTATAAGAATGGATTTGATTTTGTCTATGAATATTTGGTAGAATTCCCCAGTAGATCCACCAGGCCTGAAATTCTGTTTGTAGAAATGCTTTTAACTACAAATTCAATTTCTTTAAAAGATATATAGCTATTTAGGTTATCTATTCTTGAGTGAGCTTTGATAGTTTTGTGCCTTCAAGGATTTTTGTCCATTTCATCTAGGTTATTGAATTTATGGGCATAGAGTTGTTCAAAATATTATTTTTTTGTTTGCAGGTACTAGAGTGATATTCTCTTTATTCCTGATATGAGCAACTTATCACTTTTCTTTTTTTCCAGATCCATCTTGCTAAAGATTTATCAGTTTTATTGACATTCTCAAAGGACCATCTTTGAGTGTTACTGATAATCTCTATCATTTTTCTGTTTATTTCTTATATTTGTGCCCTGGTCTTTCTGTCCTATTGCTGATTTTTAATGTATCTTTGTTTTCTAGCTTCTTAAGGTAGAATCTGATGTCATTTGTTTGAAACCTTTTTTCTAAATAGGTGTTTCAGTGTTAAACAATCCTATTTTGGTGGACAAAGTCCCAAGTAGGTCTTTAAGCCTGATAATATGTTTCAACCTCGGCAGGTGGATATCCCCTGAGGGGTCCCAGACTGCAAAAGGGTGCAGGTTGGGCTGAGGGACCCTCCAAGTGCATGAATTTTTGTGCACCGGGCCTCATTTGAATATAATGTCAAATGTATAGCAAATCTGCAATAGTAAAAATATTTTTATACCCCTGGCCCAGATTCTTCAATTGTTTTCATTTTATGCAGACATATTTATTTATGCAGAGTAATTTATGCAATTTATTTTTGCAGAATATACCTTTAGATTGGATGTTGAAGAAGGAGTGGGACTACCCCGGATCCCTGTACATCCCATTGGATATAACGATGCAGAAATATTATTACGGTACAGTTTCCTCATTGGATATGAGATCAAGATAGTTTGCACTAATGTGTTCATTTGGTATTCTAAAGTCAATGTAACCTAATTATGTGCAAAGTATCAGATCAAAATAGCTCCTGAAGTAGAATAAGAGAGCATCTTTCCCCCCACCCCCATAAATGCAGTCAGTTTAGTGCCTAAGAAAGCATTACTCTTTTGCTACAAATGAGTCTCAAAAGCAAAAGTATGCCCAAAGATAAAACTACTGATTTGAGATTTTTGAAGTAATTTGATTTTCTTAAATATTTATTTAATATTTGTACTTGACCTGCATTTTAAAAATATAATGCCCACCAGTTGGATATGTGACCTTGGACCATTTAACTCAATCTTCCTCTGATTCAATTCCTTTATCTGTAAAATGAGGCCAGAAATACTTTCTCCCTGATAGGATTATTTTTAAGAAGTGGAAAAGATCATGCATGTAAAGTATCTAAAATATGGTAAACATTCTATTAATTGTTGCTTCTATTATATATATTCTATAATTGATGTTCCTTTCCCTTTCAAATCACCTTATATATTTTTAAAAGCCTGTATCAATAACATTTAATAATTGCTTTATGAAAACCTTCTACATAATGAGTGGCTTCTCTATAAATTAATTTCTTCTCCTTAAGCACAGTCAGGAATTTCATGTTTTTAGAATTTCTTGGACCTAATGCATCCCTACATAAAGTCAAAAGTAAGGAGGCCGCAGTGTTTCTTTTCCTCTGTATATGTTCCCTTAGCTCTTATCACTAACACATGAAATGTTTTGCTTCCATATCTCAGTTATGACTGCCCTTAGAATGTAAGCTCCACAAGGGAAGCGACTTTGGACAGCACCTGGCACTTAGTAAATGCTCACTCAATAAGTGTCTGTGAAGTGTATGAATGAATATCTCATTATCACACTAAATGGTTTTTTTCTCAGAAATGGTGATGCTCAGCCTTTTTCTGTCTTTCATTTTCTCCTGGCAGCCATATGGGAGGGACCGCTTCCCCAGATGACAGCTGGAAAGGAGGTCTTAGCGTGGATTACAGTATCGGGCCTGGCTTCACAGGGCGGGATTCTTTTAGGTAATTTCACTATAATTTAATAGCCTGGAAAAGCACTCTATGTTTAATGGGAAAATGTTAGGATAATTGCTCTACCGGATATATTTCGCTTATCTTCTTTTTCTCATTTTTGAATAATGAATAACTGATCATTTTATATCACATCAGAGATACATACAAAATGTATTAAATTGAGACTTTTGAGTTATAGGTTCACTATGTTACTTCCCTTTTTACTTAAAGTTTTAAAACAGTTTCCCTGTCACTTCCAAAATGTTACAGGTATGAAACACTAGGCTAACATAAGGGAGAGGAGTAAGAGAAAGGAGGCAACATTACTGATCACTTACTGGGTGAGTTAAGTGAATCCAATGGGCAAGCACATAACTATTGTGGGGCTCAGTACACTTACTTTAATTATTATTAACACATGACAGCACTGTTGTACAAGAGGAGTGATAATAGAGGACGTGTTCACTGAGCTTAATTTTATACAGTTTATTTTCCACTGGATTGAGGCAGGCAGGAAATGCCAGCGAGAGAGAGAGAGAGAGAGAGAGAGAGAGAGAGAGAGAGAGAGAGAGAGAGAGAGGTGCAACAGCATGGCACGGTCAGACATGAAGGAGTCTGATTTGCCTAAAATGCAGAGAGAAAAGGCCATGTCGCATGATAAGTCAGGGAAGATAAAGCTGTTTTTATTAAACTAGGATCATCAATCAGTCTTGTTTGCTAAGAACTTATATTAATAGTGTGAATTCTTAGTGTTTTTTAGTTTCTGTAATTTACTTATTATTGATTTTAAAGAAAGGAAGGGAAAAAGAAACATCAATTTGTTGTTCCACTTATTTATCTTTAATTGGTTGCTTCTTTTATGTGCACTGACTGGAGATGATCCTGTAACCTTGGCGTATTGGGATGACGCTCTAACCAAGTGAGCTACCAGGCCAGAGCTAATTATTTTTATTTCAGAACTTTCAAACTATTAGAAGTTCAATATCCTTATTTTGTTGACAGTTTAGAATTTCTTTACATAAGTGCTTATTTATCTCTATAACTCAATCTGAACAGGGTTCCTTTGATACAAGAGATTTTATTATCTTATTTATTAATGTCCTCCAGAGGTAAGAAAACATACACAATGAAAGGTAAAGGCCTTTTTAATTTACAAACAGAAACAGCCATAGAGAAAGCAGAAAAGATGTTGCTTTAGTTCTATATTTAGTCACAGTTCAAGGGAAAACTTGAAAACATAATTCTCTAGTCAACATATCAAAAAGCTGACCTCCTTCAACATGGGCACGGAAGTCTTAATTGATTTGAGCTCAAAATGGACAAAAAAACCCACAGAAATTACCAAAAAAAACCCCCAAAACCCACATTTGTTGACAGATCTCACTCCAAAGAGATCTTGATTATCTAATAATCCATTTGCAGAGATTGCCAAATGACAGGACATGAAATCAAATTCCTAGCCACAGCTGCCACTGGGGAAATAACTTATGTGCCATAAGCAAACTAGAAACAAACAAAGCAATCAGTAGAAAATGTATAGGTATGGTCAGTCAGCAAAGTTAGAACTCTGTTGCTACTTGGATTTACTTAGGGGAGCCAGACATGTCTGGGTTGAAGCTGCCCATACCTGGTCTTCGAGGTGAATTCATCGTGCATCACATTGGGATCCAAAAGGATAAAAGATTATTTCTTTTTGAAAAAAGTAAAACCACAATTCTTACACCAATATGAAATAGAAATGTGTCCAAAACTGAATTTAATTAATAAGGAAACGTGGAAGGAGTTAAAACTAATTCAAAGAATTCAAAGTTCATGCCAAGACATCAGCTCATCAGGATAGTGAAAGGAGTGTACTTAACAGCAGTAAAACAGATTTCGGTCACAGTGGGGACAGGAAGTCAGTCGAAGTTAACTAGGGAGGTTGTGCATTTCAGTGGACGTGGATTATCTGCATTGCAGTCATATTTCTGTAAGTTAATTTCTGTCACTACAGAGCTGTCAAATTGTCTAAAGACAATAATAGAGGTAACTATGATGAATGAGCTAAGGTCTTAATTTTTCCTTACAGGAGTATATTTATTTAAAAAATATGTTTTTTAAATATTTTTTAATTGATTTCAAAGAGGAAGGAAGAGGGAGAGATAGAAACATCAATAATGAGAGAGAATCACTGATTGGCTGCCTCCTGCACGGCCCCCACTAGGGACCAAGCAGCAACCCAGGCATAGTCCCTGAACAGGAATCAGACCAGGACCTCCTGGTTTATAGGTCGATGCTCAACCAGGGAACCATGCCGGCCAGGCAATTTCACAAATATTTATTGATTTTTTATTATGTTTTAATTTCTTTTTTTTAATTATTGATTAAGGTATTACAAATGTGTCTGTATCCCCCCATTGTCCCCTCATCCCCTCAGCCTTGACCTCACCCTCACCCCCTGTTGTCTGCATCCATCGCTTATGCTTATATGCATGCATTCAAGTCCTTTGGTTGATCTCTCCCCCTGACCCCCAACCTCCTCTACTACTTTCCCTCTGAGGTTTGAGCATCTGATGCGATGCTCTGTCTCTGGATCTGTTTTTGTTCATTGGTTTTGTTATTCATTATAATCCACAAATGAATGGGATCATGTG
>PVJC01045636.1:0-13628 GCA_004026665.1 Murina feae
TGTCCTCAGTGTCTTGAAGTTTTGCACAAAATTCTCTGTGAATTTTACACTTGGCAAAAAATGTTAATGCTGGAAGCCATAGTCAGCTCCTACTACAGGTCCAAAGCTTTGAGTGTATTGTATCATAAGCAGCCAGCTTACATTTATTTCCCAGCTCCTCTCTTAGACCTTTGCTAATCCTTTAGAAACAAGGTGTCTGACACCGATGGCAAACCTGAGGTGGTATTACAGCCCTTTGCACAAGCCAGAGCAACTTTTCTGCCTAAGTCAGTACAGACCTCGTTGAATCAGCCTGTTATCATCCTAGCATCTCTCTTAACAGCCTGTCAGTCTGCTCATCCTTATAACTGCCCTTGGCTGATTTTGTCTGATTCATTGCATGCTTGCTTGTTTCCTTGCTTTGGAAGGCTGTCCGAGATGGATACATAATACTTTAGGAAGGGAATTGCTTTAAAAAAAAAAAATGCAAAGAGATTGGGCAAAGTAGGAAACAAGAATGTCCAGGCTGAACAACTCAAGGATAAATAACAAATTCTGGGTGAAGTGTCAGTCTGACTTTGTGATCAAGTGATGTAGTTATGGGAATCATAAAAGGAAAGGACGGACACTAATCTGTTAAAGAGGTACTTACTTCAAAGGCTCCTTGACTTGCATATTTAAAGTTCCTAAGATTATGGCTTTTTCCTCCCTTTGGCTGTATAGCAAACTGTTTTCATCCACAGCTGTGCCTTACTGTTCCATTAAAACTGTATTCTCCGATCCATCAATAAATTCTTATAGTTAAAACAATATAGCTTGGTTGATTTTGTTCATGTGTTTTATAAGAATTGTATATTCCTAAATCACCTTCTTCAAGTTTGAAATCACAGTGTTTCCCTTGGTTTGTCTGTGCTATTAAATACAGATCTATTCAGTGTCTGCCTGGTGGGGGCATTCATCTAGGGACCAGCACTGTATGCCTCTGGCACAGCTTTGTCAGCCTTTTACCACTCACTCCAGGGAAGATTCACTTTCTTTGCTTGACTTCTGGCTCCTTAAATGTAGAAAAGACCTAAAAATGGGGTATCTGTGTATTGCTTGTTACTAAGTTGTCTACTCCCTCATTCATGTGCAACCTCAGTGACATATTGCACCCAGCTATTATTACATGGCTTTTCACATCTCCAAGCTTTAGTGACTTGTCTGGGCAGGGTATGAGCATCTCTTCTTATTTTAAGGTTTAGTGGCATGCCACAAGACTCAACGCAGTAATAGCTGGAATCATTGGTCATATAAATTCTAACAATCCTTTTGCTATCCCTATGCCTCAAAATCCATTCAAAATTACGTGCATGATGTTTCATCTTTGCTTCACTTTGAGTCTAATTTTAGGGTCTGGGGAAATGAAAAATGGATGGAGTGACCATATAGGCAATTTTGGAGGAATCTTAATGTTACTGACCATGTCTTTAGGTATAACCATCTGTGACTAAAATAATACTGCAAAAAAAGATGATCAAATCATTACAACATTAAATGCAGTTTGAAAAGAATCTCTTTAACCAACTTTATTTCCCTTGCTCCCTTCTGTTCTATCCCATTTATGTATTTGAACATAAATGTAACATAACACAAGATTATACTGGCTTTTAAAAATTGACATTGTATGAAGATGAAGAGGCCCAGCCAGCATGGCTCAGTGCTGAGCATCGACCTATGAAAAGGAGGTCATGGTTCAACTAGTCAGGGCATATGCTCAGGTTATGGGCTAGATCCCCACTATGGGGTGTGCAGGAGGCAGCCAATCAATGATTCTCTCTCATTATTGATGTTCTTTCCCTTCCTCTGAAATCAATAAGAATATATAAAAAATAAAATATTGTTTAACAATGAAGGGATTAAGTGGGGGGACACAACCTCATAGATAACAATATGGTCATAACCAAAGGGGAAGGGGTGGGGGCAGGTAAAAGAGGCTAAACGGGATAAAAGGTGATGGAAGGAAACGTGACTTGAGGTGGTGAACACACAATTTACAGATGGCGTACTATAGAATTACACCCCTGAAACCTATATAATTTTATTAACCAGTAAATTTAATCTTTAAAAAAAATAAATAAAACCGTATTTCCCCATGTTATCTGTTCTTCCTAGTTTATATTAATGGTTACATTATATTTTACCAACTAACAATATTTAACCATTAATTTTTAAAATAATTTTAATTGTATAAATGATACAATGAATGCCTTTCTGCATATAACTTTTTCTTTTTTTAATATTTTTATTGGTTTCAGAAAGGAAAGGAGAGAGAGAGAGACAGAAACATCAATAATGACACTCTATCCACTGAGCCAAACCAGGCAGGGCTCTTTTTTTTTTTTAATATGTTTTTTTGTTGATTTCAGAGAAGAAGGAAGACAGAAACATCAATGATGAGAGAGAATCATGAATCGGCTGGCTCCTGCATGCCCCCTACTGGGGATCAAACTTGTCACTGGGACATGTGCACTGATCAGGAATTGAACCATGACTTTGTGGTTCATGGGTCGATGCTCAACCACTGAGCCATATCTTACAGCTTTTATAGGTTCCAAAATAAATGAATGCCACAAGCTATCAAATTATTCTGTATTGGGGATACCCGCGGTTCAGGTTTGAACCGGATCGCTGCGTGTTTCGCCACCGTGGAGAAATGGGACGGTGTGCACAGCAAGCCCCAGGCTGCGTTATTCGAAGCCCCGTGATGTCCTAGTCTGCTGGTTTCCCGGTGCTCGGAGCCTTCCCCCTGCGCCCACCGGGGCTCCTGTCCTCCCTGCCGTCTTCCTGTTACTCATTCCAGGTGCCCCGGGAGGCACTGCAGGCCGAGGAAGGCAACTCCAGCCCCGCTCCCCCAGCCCCGCCCGCCTGCTGCTGCGGACGCGGCTGCACCGTCCCAGCCCCCTGGGAGAGAATGCAATAAAGTTTCTTAAACTCTCGGGGTCTCTTGGCGGGGGGGGGACACAGCAGTTCTGTGCTGAACCCCAGGATGCACAGGAGCCCGCAGGAATCCCCACTCCCGGCCGCTCGTGTCTGGTTGAAGTGAACCCCTGCACCCCAGGCTCCACCAGTCCGATTATATTGGAGTGTCAGCCTCGGACCAACTCGCCTCAAGTTCACAAAAATTCCCGAGAAACTGTAAGTCCCGGACCTTTACCTAACCCCCTATAAGTCAGGCTCCCCCCATTGCCCCTTACTGCTCTGTCTATACTGGTCCCTGCCTCACTCTTACCCTGCACCTCATAGCAGCTGTTCCTCTCCCTCTCAGCACCCACTCCCCACCCTCCACGGAATCATACCTCTTGTCTTTCCTGTGGGACACATTCCTCCCAGAGGATTTTCTTGACTATTCCTGGGAACAGATGACAACCTGGTTAAACCTGGCCCCATGATTGACCAAGATACTATAAGATCTCCCCTCTCCTAGTGCCTGGTCTTCCTGTGGGTCATCCTTGTCCCTCTTGTTCTTCTAATGAAATATTACCTGATGTCACCTGGTTGGAACTACACTTAACACTGTAGGGTTGTACAATGATCTCCCTAATCCTTCTCTCCTTATTCTGTACACAGATTTACCCCATACCTCTAAAAAATCTCCTAAGTCCTCACTGTCTCTCTCGAACCCTAGACCTACCACATCACCTCCTCATCATAACCTGTTTTCCTTTCTTTTCAGCTAGCTACACGGCAACCCCAACCTCCCTACACACATGGGCCAACTCCAGTCTATCCTTCCACTACAAGGTACATGGAGGACTCCCATTCCAACTCATGCACCTCAATGAAATTTATAACTTCAAAATCAGACATGACTAAAGGAACACTCACAGGCCAGGCTGTACAGTTACTCGGGTCATACTTAAACAACATAACTGGACACTCCTCCAACAAGGTCCCCATCTTAAGACCAGTTAACAACCTACACCGTCATAGTATCTCAGGCCCCTCTCTGCATCAACAGGACACACCCTGCAGGAAAGGTTTTAGGATATCTTGAGCAACGCCTATGCCACTTTACTCTCGAAATTCAGCCCTCTTTCAAGCGTTGGGCAAGTTCCACAGTTACCCAAGCAGCGTACTTCTCAAAGCCTGTTCAGTTCTCAGCCTGGCCTACCATCTCAGCAACCTTCCCAACAACCAACACTTCCCAGTTCTGTTCAGGTCGACCTCTTTCCTGCATTAACTACTTCCCCTGCAGGATTGCAAGTCACTATTATGTTCTAACTGCCGCCAAATCCCCTCCCGTGGCCTCATACACTCCAAATTTTGGGTACACACTGACAGAAAATATGTATTTTTTGAGAATACCACCACAGGGGCTACACAGGTCAATCCTGAAGGCCCTTTTCAGCTCCTTACGGGGGCAACCTTAGCTGGAACTCTTTCTCTTTGGGAAAATGAAAACAACAAGCTCATTCGCCTCTTCACCATCGAAAAAAACCTTCTGCTTAAAAAATCAAGGAATCTTGTTACTGTGTGGTACCAATACCTACCTCTGTCTCCCAGCCAACTGGACTGGGACCTGTACCCTAGTCTATCACCCCTGAGATAGACATTGCCCCTAATAACCAGTCCTTTAAGGTTCTCACCGCTTACTCTGGGACCAGGAAGGACAAACTAGGTGATAGGGCCACAAAACTCACGACAGCTTTCAGAATCCTGGGGCACCTGTCCACAGAATCTAAATTGGACCTCCTGGTTTCTGCCTTTAGTTGGAGCCCTCTTAATGTTCTTTCTGGCACTGATCTTTGGCTCATGCATCCTAAGAGCCATTTCTTCCTCCCTCCAAAACTACATCCAGGCTATCACTAATAGATCCATAGGGGAAATGATGCTTCTCCAACTCTACATTAGATATCATCCCCTCCCATAGTCCCTAACCAGGTAGGGACAGCTCTACACCCCACCTGAGCAGGAAGAAGCTACAGAAGAATGAGATCAACCTCCCTCATCAGCCCCAGCTCATAGAAGGAAAATAAAGGATAGAATGCTAGGCATATTCTGAATCATTCCCCAGCACTCAGTACTTTTCCATTATACCCTACTTGGATCTTCTGCTCTCCGTGGTTTTCCTGTTTTTATTTCAGGTGTCACAGAAAAAGCTGAACATCTGAGAAAATCAGCTTTAGACTGGACTTCCTGCTCCTGCATCTGGTTTCTGGGGACCTTCATAAGACATAAATATCTCACCCTCCCTACTCTTGCTTACTGACATGGATATACTGGTCTCAGCCCACTGTGAGAGAATGTAATAAAATTTCTTAAAACTCTCAAAAAAAAAAAAAAACACCAAAAAACCAAAATTACTCTGTATTACCTTTAGAATGTCCTTTTTAGAATATCCTTTACAGTCACCTGTCTTCAAATTGATTTTATAATCATATCAAGTTTTATATTTAAAACACTATTAGAATAGTTTGTGCTGATTGGGATTTAGAGCACATATTTACTGCAGAGATGCCTCAGAGAGGACTGTCTTTACTATCTGGATTTCTTATGCTACAAGCTAGATATTTATCCTGTTCCTCAAACACAGAGCAGAATTGCTTGAAAGGAAATCATTACTACTGGACTGATACCCTCTAAATTCAGAGTACTTAAGCTGAATCAACCAGCAATTCAAACTACAGATAGGTGGTATGTGCCCCTATATGTGTTTAACATCTAGTTTAGTAGAAACAATTTAGAGGTTTTGTTCTTCCCTCTACATCAAGCAGTGATGGGAGATTTACTTGGTAAGTTTGTGAAGTACAGCAGACTGATTCTACACAGCTCTGGAGTAAACAGAACAATGAAGAATTTCATGTCTTAAGATGAAATAAGTAGCCTGAGTTCTTTACATAAGGTAAGAGCTAATCAAAGACTTGAGATGCCAAGATAGTCTTCTAAGCACTAGATTCTGATCATGCATCAAAACTAGCAAGACGGTTTATTTGGAGACATGATCTTGACACTTTCCACCTCCCTTTGCAGTCTATTCAAGAACCTAACCAGGTATGGTCCTGCCAGGTACTCAGTTGGTTAGAACATTGTCCCAAGGTTGTGGGTTGGATGCTGCTCAGGACACATATAAGAGCTAATCAGTAAATGCATAAATAAGTGGAATAACAAACTGAAACAGGTAGGTGAATTATTAAAGAATGTCTCTGGCCACTACAACAGAAGGCAAACACTGTTAAGCAGTTTCAGTGTTTTATTCATAACAAACATTTTTTTACCCCTAAACACACACACAATTTCTTTAGAAGTAATTCTAATAAACTTGGTAATTTGGTCATCCAGCACATAGCAAATTGGAAATACTTATATTAATAGGTATGTTGACAAGAAGGGCAGCTGAGCCCTGGCTGGATAGCTCAGTTGGTTAGAGTGTCCTGATCCGCCAAGGTTGCAGGTTAGATCCTCAGTCAGGGCACATACAAGAATCAACCACCAATGGATAAATAACAATATTTCTCTCATCAAATTTTTTTTAAAAAAAGAATAGCTTGCGAAGGAGAAGACTAGACGAAAACTAAGCAACTCAAGTAACTCAGCCATTTCACTAGAGACCAAATGAAATTAAGTGAAACTTTCCTGATAATTTCAAAATAATGTTATTTTAATGTAATTCATAAAATTCATAATGCATTGCATGTAATTCAAGTTGTACCTGGATTTATGTAACTTAATACTACATGTGCTGATTGAGTCCAGTGATTCCTTGTCTGGTTTTCTATAGATGTCACATCTTTTTCCTTATCACTTTGGAAAAAGAAATGGTTGATGACATCAAATGTGACATGGATTAGAAGCTTATATTTGCAAATACCCTTTTGGACAATGGGGACAAAAAGCGTTTTATTGTCCATAATGCAAAATTTATTGAGGGTAGGAATTTGTCTTCCCTGCCAGTAGAATAACAAATTTCTAGCTGCTATTAAAATATCTCCTGCACAAAAGAAAAAGAGAAAAATACTTCTAAAGGATCTAAGTTGGGAGAAGGCTGCCATGGAGACATTAATATTTTATGAAACATTTCCTCAGGACTCAACTTCTGAGTAAAAACACTCAATTTTAGCAGAAGGCATGTGCTAAATTTTAAATGTATTTTTTTGCTGCCTGCTACCTCTTCTGGCATTGTAGAGCCAGAATAAAAAATCTGAAATAGCAACATTCTGTGTTTCTAACAGATGGCTGCATTCTGTAAACTCCTCACCTGTGCCCGTGAGATCAGGAACAATTTTGGTAGCTTCATAATCATGGAGACATAGATTTGGGAGATGGTTAGAAAAAGAGGCATATACTAGCAAAGTTTGCAGAAGGGAAAAGGGTAGATTTCAGAAATGATCCACTCACCTATTTGATGTTATCCCCCAGCAAAATATTAGAATGGGTCATGACATGGTTTGTAAAGCCATAAAAAAGAATGTGATCATCACCAGGATACTGATGTGTTTGGCAAATAATTATGCCAAATTTCCCTTCACTTATTTTAAGGCTTGATTAAATTTATATGTCAGATCAATGAGATAGACACAGTGTTCTGCAAAGCATATGTCTGCGTCTCATATATTAATATAGTTAAGATAGAAAAAATTTGGTTGATTATAGCTGACATATTTGAAGATGGCAGTTGAATAACCATATAAGAATCTAAAAGATCAATGTCAATAGTCTTGAAAAAGGAACAAAATTGGAGGATTCACACATCCCAATTTGAAAATAAAGACACTGAAATAGTGGCATGAAGATAGACTATAAAGCAATAGACTAGAATTGTGAGTCCAGAAATAAATCCTCACATTTATAATCAAATGATCTTTGACAAGGCTGCCAAAGCAATCCAATGGGGGAAACAGTAGTCTTTTGGTATAACGGTGGCCATTGGATATCCTCATGCAAAGGATTGAAGTTGGACCCCTGCCTCACACCTGCCCTAGCCGGTCTGGCTCAGTGGATAGAGCATCAGCCTGAGGACTGAAGGGTCCTGGGTTCAATTCTGATCAAGGGCACATGCCTGGGTTGCAGGCTTGATCCCCCTTAGGGGGCGTGCAGGAGGCAGCCGATCAATGGTTCTCATTGATGTTTCTATCTCTTCCTCTCCCTCTCTGAAATCAATATTTAAAAAAGAAAACCACCTGAAAATGTATGAAAGGCCTAAATGTAAGAGCTAAAACCATAAAGGTTGTAAAAGAAAACATAGATATAAATATTCATAACCTTGGATTAGGTAATAGTTTCTTGGATATAAGAACAAACAACAAAATAAAAATAAACTGGACATCATCAAAATTTTAAAATGTTACGGTTCAAAGGACATCATCAAAAAAAGTGAAGAGAATCCTGGCCTGTTTTTCTCAGTGGTTAGAGCATCAGTCGGACTGAAGGATCATGGGTTTCATTTTTGATCAAAGGCACAAACCTTGGTTGCAGGCTTGATTCCCCAGCCTTGGTCAGAGTGTGTGTGGGAGACAACCAATTGATGAGTCTCTCTCACATTGATGTTTCTTTCTCTTTGTCTCTTCCATTCTCTAAAAACCAATGGCAAAAATATCCTCAGGTGAGGATTAACAAAAAAAAAAAAAAAAGAAAAAAGAAGAAAGTGAAGACAGCCTACAGAAAGGGAGAAAATACTTGCAAATATATGTCTGATAAGAGACTTACCTACAATATATAAATTACAATTCAATAATAAAAAGGCAGCCCTGCTGGTGTGGCTCAGTTGGTTGGGCATCATCCCAGGCACCAAGATATTGCCAGTTTGATTCTAGGTTGTGGGCTTTGTCCCCAGTAGGGAGGTGTGCTCTCTCATCGGTGTTTCTCTCTTGCCCTCTCCCTTCCTCTCTCTCTAAAAATAAAAACTTTTTTTAATAAGAATTCAACTCAATTATGGAACCCTTCTGCACTGTTGGTGGGAATGTAAGATGGGGCAGATGCTGTGGAAAGCAGTATGACAGTTCTTCAAAAAATTAAAAATAGAATTGCCATATAATCCAGTAATTCCACTTCTGGGTATATATCCAGAAGAATTTATTTATTTTTAATATATTTTTTATTGATTTCAGAGAGGAAGGGAGAGGGAGAGAGAGAGACAGAAACATCAATGATGAGAGATAATCACTGATTGGCTGCCTCCTGCACACCCCCTAATGGGGATCAAGCCCACAACCCAGACCAGAATCGAAGCAGGGACACTTCAGTCCATAGGCCAACACTCTATTCACTGAGCCAAACCAAATAAGGCTATGCAGAAGAATTTAAAGCAGGGTCTTAAAGAGAGATTTATACCCATGTTCATAGAAACACTATTCACAGTAGCCAAAGGTGGAAACAAATGTCCATGGACACATGAATGGAAGTCATGCAACAATATGAATGAACCTTGAGGACATTATGCTAAGTGAAATAAGCTAAGCACCAAAGGACAAATACTATACTATTTGATCAGCAAATACTATATGATTCCAGAGCCTAGATGGTTGGGAGAATAGTCAGTGACAGCTAAGGGATATGGAATTTGGTTTTGTAGTAATGAAAAAGTTCTAAAATTACTTGTGTTGATGGATGCACAATTTTTTGAATATACTAAAAGTCATTGAATTGTACATTTCCTATGTAATGTTATTAACCAATGTGACCCCGATATAGCCAATAAACAAATTTCTTTTCATAAAGGCCCTGGCTTGGTAATTCAGTTGGTTATAGTATCATCCTAATACAACAATGTTTTGAGTTCAATCTCTGGTCAGGGCACATATAAGAAGCAAACAATGAATGTACAACTAAGTGGAACAACAAATCAACATTTCTTTCCCTGCCTCCCTCCCTACCTACCTCCCTCTAAAATCAACTTTTTTAATAGTAAATTTTAAAATATTTTTATTGGTTTCAGAAAGAAAGGGAGAAGGAGAGATAGAAACATCAATGATGAGAATCATTGATTGGTTGCCTCCTACACGCCCTCTTTTGGGGATTGAGCCAGCAACCCAGGCATGTACCCTGACTGGGCATGGAACCGTGACCTCCTAGTTCATAGGTTGACACTCAACCAGTAAGCCACACTGGCTGGACTAAAATCAATTTAAACGTTTTTAAAAGATTAGTGTCAGGTTTGAGGAAAACCTTTCATGCCATGCCATGCATGGGCTTTTGTCAGTGGTCCAGTCCTTTTCAACATGCAAAGACAAGGGCACAAAAGTGATATTTATTAATTTTTTAAAGTAACATGAAGCCCTAAAAGTTGTTAATATAGTCCCTTCATGAAGTACAGAGACTAACTTATTTTAATAGTTTGAGTTCAATCAGTAATGCCTAACATTATGGGGCATTTACAAATCGCAAAGCACTGTTTTGTGTACTTGACAGCTGTTAACTCTAATACAACAACCTTAGGAGGCAGGTATATTATTATCAACATTTTACAGGTAAGGGGATTAAAGCTAAATGATTTCCCAAGACTAAAGTCATGTAGCTAGTTAGTGGCAGAGCGTGGATTTAAACCTAGGTATTCTGATAGCCCAACAATCTAGATTTTTAATGAAGGTAAATATAAATTCCGTTTTTTTAAAAATATATTTTTATTGATTTCAGAGAGGAAGGAGGAGAGAGAGATAGAAACATCAATGATGAGAGAGAATCATTGATTCACAGCCTCCTGCACAATCAGGATTGAGCCCGCAACCCAGGCATGTGCCTTTGCCAGAATTGAACCCAGGACCCTTAGATTGCAGGCCAACGCTCTATCCACTGAGCCAAACCAGCTAGGGCTAAACTCCCTTATTTACGGTAAAAACAGAGATGGCAAGCAAGAGATACCTGTGTATTTTAAGATATCACAAGTTTGGCCTGGCAGATGTGGCTGAACGGTTGAGCATAGACCCATGAACCAAGAGGTCATGGTTTGATTCCTGGTCAGGGCACATGTCTGGGTTGCAGGCTCCATTCCCTATAGGGGGCATGCAGAAGGCAGCCAATCATGGTGTTTCTCCCTGATGTTTCCATCTCCCTTCCTCTCTCTTTAAATATCAATAAAAACATTAAAAAAAAGATACCACAAATTTAAAGACCATCACCTTTTAAGAAGGACATTGATAGTATTATTTGCTCCTAAGATTCAAAATGGTGAGAGGTTCAGGGCAACTTATTTTCACGAGCAATTGTAGGAATTGAGGTTTAACCCAGAGAAAAGAAAAAAAAAGTAGCTCTCTTCAGATATTTAGTATATATCGTCAGATCGCTAAGGATCTGTTCTCAAAAGTCTCGCTGTTACCATTATTTTTCTAGAGGAAATAATTAGATAGTTTAATGTGGAACTTAAGAGCACATACTTTGGAAACAGATTAGGTGGGTTCAGATCCTGGTTCTGCTACTTAACCACGCACATGAACCTTGGCAATTCACATAACTTTTCTGTGTCCTTTCCCTTAATTGTAAAATAAGGGTCATGATGATGATGATAACAGTATCAAAGTCCTAGGTGTGAGAATTAAATGAGTGTCTCACACACGCTCAACATTTTTTATTTTATTTTGCCTTTCTCTGTTTTTCAAACTTAGCACCATAGAATTTATATGGCCCTTCTTTTTATATTTTTAATTAATTTATTTTTATTATTATTGATATTAGAGAGAGAGAAAGAGAAAGAGAGCAACATCGATTTGTTGTTCCACTTGTTTATGCATTCATTGGGTTGCTTCTTGCATGTGCCCTGACTTGGGATTGAACCCCCAACCAGGGCACATTACATAAGATTACAATGAGTGGAAGTGATAGGTTGACTGATTCCAAATTATTTTAATTAGGAAGAATATTCTAATAATTATAATTATTCAAATTATGGAACAGGATATCCCCAAAGCTAATGCATTCCCTAGCTATTGGTTGCTAGGCAAAACTTGAATGACCATTTTTCACTTGGTTAGTCACATGCCACACCTTACCCTTACCATGAGGAAGCCTGGGAAATATCGCTTTTCATAAGGAAGAAGGGAAAAGGCCACTGGGGGTACCCAGCAGTCACTGCACAGGCTTAAGCAAAGTCTTTGACCATTTTTTGTCAGAATTCTTTCAGAATTTCTAAATTACAACAGACGTTTACCTAGGTGATCTAGAATTCCTGCTTGTTAATTCATAATATAATTACTAGTTTCTCCAAGCAAATATAATAGCATTTTACAAAAATTTTTGTATTTGTCTTTGGTTTGAGGAATACCACTGGATCTGCAGAATTTTCTTATTTTTAATCCTCATCCAAGGATATTTTTCCATTGACCTTTAAAGAGAGTGGAAGAAAGAGGGAAGGACAAAGAGAAATATTCATGTGAGAGAAACACATGCTTGGTGATTGGTTGCCTCCTACAGGAGCCCCAACAAGAGCCTGGCCTGGGGAGGAGCCTGCAATAGAAGTATGTGCCCTGGAATGGAATCAAACGTAGGAATCGTGGGTCCTACGAGTGTCCAGGCTGACACTCCATCCACTGAACCACAGTGGCTAAGGCTCTGCAGAATTTTTAAACATGAAGGGAGATGGTTAAGAAATAGGAAATAAATTAGAACAATCTCTATTATCTCTGTTGACACTATTTTAAGGTTTTGTTTTTGGTTCTTCTCTAGTTGCCTGGGTTCCAAGAAGAATAATACCTGTGTTGGGTGGCAGAAGGTGATAAGTCTTCAAAATATTCTATTAATATTGCATTGACCAACAATATATCATAGATGCAAAAAGACAATAGGCTCAAAATAAAGATTGACTTTTGTCAGAGAAGAGACCAGCTGGGGACATTATTACCCACCACAAACTGCTTTTTAGTTTAAAAAGTTTTAGTTTTAGACTATCCTTTGCGGTTACTTTAGGTCTCTGAGTTTGCAAGGCTGCCGCGCAGGCCTTCCCTGAGCTCCTCAGGTTAGCATGTGTCCCCTTTACGTCCACAGAATGAAATTATTAGTGCTGCTGTTTAGCCTACCGGTGGTTTAAAACAGTCATGCGGCCTATACTCAAACTACTTTATCCGAAAGGGACACCGCTTCTGTGCGGAAATAATTTTACATTCCCAACGAATGAATTCCAAAAGCATTTTTCTTTATAACCTCAACCCTGGGAACCAATCCAAGAAAAAGGGAGGGAAAGAATGCACTAGGACTATCGATTGACGTGCGTTACAGCCAACCTACGACGGAAGGGCAGCGCGCCTGCGCAGGCGTCATCCAATCAGGACCGAGGGGCCGAGGCTGTCGGAAACTGACCCCGCAGGGTTGGCGGACTTCGGAAGGAGCAAAGATGGCGGCCTGAGGAGTGCCGCGGCGAGCCGGCCTTGGCGCCGGGGGGGCCGGCTTCTGGCCGGTCCCATGCTTCTGCTGACTCGTGCCAGGTAAGCCGAGAAGGCCACTGATGGGGGACAAGCAGGATGTGGCGCGGCCCAGCCCCGCGCGGGTGCAGGAGCCCCGGAGCCTGCCCGCAGCCTGCCCGTAGTCGGCACGGGTGTCGGCCGGGCGTGGGTTTCCTCCGGAGCTGCCCAGGGCGACTGCACCCGCCTTGCAGGTGTGTCGCAACACCGCTCGGTCCTCGACCCGCCGCCGCCCCCCTCAGTGCCATGCCTTTGGCTGCCCGGGTGCTTGCGCCCACGCAGATA
>PVJC01045637.1:0-13675 GCA_004026665.1 Murina feae
TTGTCATCATCACCATTATCACCATCATTATCATCACCACTGTCGTCATCATCAGCATTGTCATCATCACCATTATCACCATCTCCACCACTGTCGTCACCATCATTACCATCATTACCATCACCACCATCATCATCATCACTACTGTCATCGTCAGCATCACTATTATCATCAACACCATTATCACCATCATCACCACTGTCATCATCACCGTTGTCATCACCAATGTCGTCATCACCATTGTCAGCAGCAGCATCACCATTATCATCATCATCACCATTGTTAGCATCACCACTGTCATCATCACCATTGTCATCATCACCATTATCACCATCTCCACCACTGTCATCATTACCATTATCACCATCATTATCATCACCACTGTCATCAGCAGCAGCATTGTCATCATCACCATTATCACCATCTCCACCACTGTCATCACCATCATTACCATCACCACCACCATCATCATCACAACTGTCATCGTCAGCATCACTATTATCATCACCATTATCATCATCATCATCATCACCACTGTCATCATCACTGTTGTCATCACCAATGTCATCACCACCATTGTCAGCAGCAGCATCACCATTATTATCATCATCATTGTCATCATCACCACCTTTGTCATCATCACCATTATCACCATCATTATCATCATCACCATTGTCATCATTACTGTCATCATCAGCACCATTATCATCATCATCATTACTACTCTCATCATCACCCCTATCATCATCCTCATCACCACCACTGTCCCCATCATCATCACCACCACTGTCCCCATCATCATCACCACCACTGTCCCCATCATCATCACCATTATCACCATCATTATCATCATCACCATTATCATCATCATTATCACCATCATCATCATCACAACTGTCATCATCACCACTGTCATCATCATCATCACCATTGTCATCATTACTGTCATCATCAGTACCATCATTATCATCATTACTACTCTCATCATCACCCCTATCATCATCCTCATCACCACCACTGTCCCCATCATCATCACAACTGTCATCATCAATATCCCCATTGTCATCATCACCACTGTCATCATCTCCATTGCCATCATCACCATCACCACTGTCATCATCATCTCCACCACTGTCACTGTCACCAATGCCATCATTATCAGCAGCACCGTTACCAGCAGAAACTAGTTCACCTGGTAAGTTAAACTTTGTACTTGTGAATCACTTGCTTGGCTATTTTTAGTTTGTGTGTTTTTGCGGTTACGTAGATAGAAAGCTAAGCACTCAAGAATATTTTAGGTAAATTATTAAGCTATCTGCCAACATCTGGTATTATGCAGACAGACAGTTCTCTGTGGGTGAATTAATTTTCCATTTACAGCTAAGAGGCTGAGGTTGCATTCACGGCCTTCTCTTCCTCTGGCACAGATCAGGAAACTGACGTTCAGGTGCAAGTGGCAGAAGAGGAATTAGATCCCAGAATTGAATAATCAGGCCTTGTGGCTGGAAGGTCACGAAGCTCTTTAGAACTTTCTCATATTACTCTTCCCGTTCAATGCATACTTATTGGATACATTCCAGCATTATCAGTTTGTAGATGCTGCTTTCATTTCCTTCAGGTTTCCTCAAATATGTTGTTCTTAGGTTCCTATTTTTTAAAGGTTTACTTCTACTGGGCCAAGATTTCAAGGATCCCTTTACCATGAACATAGTATAGATGAATAAAAAGTTACGCAGTCTCATTTGGTGGTGCTGATGGTGACTTCCTTAGATGAATTGAAAGAAAACTGAAAGCTTCAGAGCATCTTGTAATGCAATGTCCACTTGTTCTTTCCCCACTGCAGATAGTGACCTCACTCTGTTGTTCTTTCTAGGGGATGGCTTCTCTGAGCCTTCACTGACCACAGCCCCAGAGGCCCGGACACCCGCACCTGCAGGTATGGGAACCAGTTCCTGAGTCCACATGACCTTCCTGTCCTCTTCTAATTCCAAATTCCCAGCAGAGAATCTGGCCTGATTCAGCACAGGGCCTGGTTCCTCTGAAGTCTGATGTACACTCGAGCTAGCTGGGCAGCCTCAGTCATAGGGCACACAGCACTGGCCCCGTGCCTACTCCTGGCTTCGGGTAGGACAGGTCATCTAAGAAAGGGATATGGGTTAAAAAAAAACAACATGTACCAGTTATCTCTCCCAGCAGCGGGAAGGGTGTGAGTTGCAAAGTCATGGATTGCAAGGAAGGCTAGGCCAGGTAGAAGCCAGTCCAGCCATCAATAGGCAGAGGGCGCTGTTCTCACCCTGTGACCCCTACTCTTCCCAGGAGGCTGGGCTCCTGTGAAGCTGGTGGGCAGCCGGGGGAGCTGCGAGGGCCGCGTGGAACTCTTCCACCAGGGCGTTTGGGGGACCGTGTGCGACGACCTCTGGGACCTGCCTCAAGCCAACGTCGTCTGCAGGCAGCTGGGGTGTGGCTGGGCCGTTTCAGCGCCCGGCGAGGCCCACTTCGGGGAAGGTTCTGGCAAGATTCTACTGGACGACGTGCGCTGCAGGGGCGACGAGGGGCACCTGGAGGAGTGTGCCCACCTTGGCTGGCTCTCTCACAACTGCGGGCACGGGGAAGACGCGGGCGTGGTCTGCTCAGGTAACCCTGCCCATGCCAGGCCGAGCTGGCTTGGGATCCTCCCAGGCAGAACCTACAAAAGACGGGGTAAGAACTCACCCAGCCACTCTCATCTCTGCCTACAGATGCTGCACACGCGGCGGGCGTGCCACCAGGTAGGGAGGGCGCTGGCGCCAAGGGCAGTGTGCCCACCCCTCGGGGCAGAGGCTCTGCTGGAATTGGGTGTCCATTACTCTCCTGTGGGTGGGGGGCAGAGCCCGGAACCCTGAATATCCGTGGCGAGGTGGAGCGCACCCTAGGCTCACGTCCGCCTCTCCTCTACTCCGCTGCGCGCACCACACGCAGGCAGCAGGCTCTGAGCTCTCGGCTCCCATACAGCACGCGCAGTCCGTCATTCTGAGGGCGCGAGGGGATGGCGATGAGACTCGGGTAGGGGGTTAAGGTCTGAGAGGCAGAGCCTGGCCAGCGTGGCTCCGTGGCTGAGCATCGACCTAGGAACCAGGAGGTCAGGGTTCGATTCCCAATCAGGGCACAGGCCCGGGTTGCAGGTTTGATCCCCAGTGGGGGGCGTGCAGGAGGCAGCCCATCAATGATTCTCACTCATGTTTCTCTCTCTCTCCTGCTCCCTTTCTCTCTGAAATAAATAATAATTTAAAAAAAAAAAAAGACTTGAGAGGCAGTTAAGGACACTTCCCACCCAGGGGCAGGTGGCTGGTGGGAAAGACCGGGCCCACGTCAGGTGCCCCCATTCCGTCCCCTCTCCTCGCCTCTGCCTCGCCCGGTACCGCCCGGCCCCGCGAGCTCCATGCTCTGGTTTCCCCACTGCTCTCCGTGCCAACACCAGAGGTGCCACATGCCGGCTGTCCTTCACCAAACCCGTCCCTGCGCCACGTCAGCCAGCTCTGCTCGGTGTCGCGCATTGAGCTGAGCAGACGTGGTCCCGCGACACTCGCCCCCCCCCCTTGAGGTGGTCGGCTCTGGCAGGCCGAGTGGCCTGGTCCTGGGAGAGAATCTCCAGTGGGAAGTTCTGGGCCAGATGCTGCTGGTCGGAGAGGCGTCGGGGCTGGAAGGAGCGTCCGAGCATCCTTGGTCCCAGCTCCCGGGCCCTGAGCAGCAGGTGGAAGGGAGCGGCGCATCGGTGCCCCCTGCTGTTCGTCCATCGAAGCCGCGGAGCTCCAGACCCCAGGGTCCCTGGAATTGGCGACAGGAGCCAGCTATCTTGCATCTTTCATTTTCTTAAACCCGATTTAAACAGCTCATCTGTGTGTGTGACGAGGGAAGGCTGTGCCAGTGTCGGGGAAGGTTCTAGACCAGTGCCTCTTCCCTCCCCACACCAGCATCTGTCCCGGCGCCGGCTCACCCCCCTCGCCCGCCCCCCCACAGGCTCCGTGGCTGGGGAGGGGCCCCGGCAGCGTGGGCCTCGCGCCAGCTCACAGCCCACATGCCCTTGGTGTTTGACAGGTCGCCCGTCGGCTGCCACGGCAGGGACGGCCACTGCAGGTGAGACTTTGGGGTGAACGGTCTGAATTTGGAAAGAAAAGATAAAATGTGTGGATTATAACCCGAGGAGCGAATGAGGGAGCGTGGAGATCCCGAAACCCCCTCCTGCCCTTAGAGAAGCCCCCGTGCGGTGGCGTCATCACCAACTCCTCGGGCGCCGTGAGGAACCCGCCGCGGAGCGACATGCATGACAACGTGACCTGCGTGTGGGAGATCCGGGCCAACGCGTCCGACCACGTGCTGCTGGCCTTTCCCTCCCTGAGGTAGGTCCCGCGCCACCGAGGCCGCGGCCCGCTTACACTGCCAGTGTGACGTCCCAGGTTGGTCCCCACGGCTAAGGCTCCGCCATGTCTCTACGTTTTAGTCCAAAATAATCAAACCTGATGGGCGTCCCAGGCACCCTCCCCAGCTTCCCCCATCCGGGCCTCTTAATGTAGCTGCAGAGCAATATGAGGAGCACGAACCTGACGTGAGCACAACACTGTTAGCTCGACTGCAGACCTCTGATTCAGTGGTCACCATTTCACATGCATGTGTACGCACACGTGTTCATGTGTGTGTGCATGTGTCTGTCTATGCGTGCGTGTACGTGTGCGTGCATGTGTCTCTACGTGTGCATGTGTATTTGTGTGTGTGTGTGTGTGTGTGTGTGTGTGTGACAGAGGTGAAGATTACGAGACAGTATGTCTGTATTTCAGCCTCTGGTTAAAGATGCAGATGCCAGGGGAGCCAGACCTCAGAAATGAGACATTTTCCAATTTTAATGTCGTAGTCAAGGTTGACGTCCTTCGTAGATCAGTGTCTTAAGGAGACTGCCCCCCAGAAGCAACTTAAATTGTTATTACCCTTGAATTTGCTTGACAGCGGAGAGCAGCTGACCCATCAGATTGTTCCCACAAGGCAGACTGGGTGGGTGGGACCTCCCTCCCTCCAGGCAGGCGGCCATCAAGAGCTCATAAATGGCTGGACTGGAGCTGGGAGCCATGTCTACACGGGCAGACCTAGCAGTGTCTGCCCGCGTCTACCCAGCAGATCCATGGCCGTGGTTCACCCAGCCCTGCCCTGGGCCCGGGGCTTCGAGGTGCCGTGTCCTCAGGGCACACCTAGAGCTTCAGCCCCTTCCCTCCTGTCCCACTCCTCCTTGAGGGAAAAGAGAGATAAAAGGGGTGCATCCCTCGTTTGAAGGCCAGCGTTTCGTCTGTCTGTGGCCTCTTTAGAGTCACGACATAAGGGCCTGCCTCCCAGCGCACCCACAGGGCTGCCACCAGGGGCCTGAGGCGCCATCCGCTTCCTTCCAGCCTGGACTGCACCAACGAATACTTTGACATCTTGGATGGCCCCCCATCCTCGGCCACGTCCCTGGGGAGGACCTGCTCTGGCTTCTACCTCACTTATGAGTCCTCCTCCAGCTCCATGACCGTCAAGTACTTCCGAAGCTCCAACAACATCGGGAAGATCTTCATTGCGTATTATTACTCCGCAGCCAAAGGTAAGAGGGTGGTAAGCACAAGCGCCGGGGGCGGGCCTGTCCGCCTGGGGAGCAGTGACTGTCCCATCACTGTGCTAGGACCTTGGGCGGCAGATTGGGCCTCTGCATCCCCGTTCTCGCCCCCCTGCCCCGAGAGTGGGGATGATCAGATGACCCCACTTCCAGGCCTACTGTGTGGGGACTGAGGCAGGTAAGGCACTTGTTAGGGGCGCCCTGAGTGCTCGGTGATTGGCAGCTGCCTCAGGGCTGTTCAGCCTCCTCGCAGGCTCACCAGAAGCCATTTTGAGTCCCTCTGAGTCCCGCACCAGGCAGGCGTGTTAGGACCTGCTGGGGGGCGGGGGGATCCCAGCCCAGGAGACAAAGGGCCTTCAAGACCAGCACAGGCGACACAATTAGAGGACAAGTAGGATACGGTACATCCAGGCCAGCAAATAGAACTTGCTGAGCTAGTGAGTGTGTGCATCACAGGCGAGGTCCCGGGAGAGAGAGGCCAGTGTCGGCTACAGCAACGTGTTCAGGAAGAATCAGAGAACAGCCGGAGGGTTGTCTTTATTTATTTTTAACATTTTTATTGATTTCAGAGAGGAAGGGAGAGGGAGAGGGAGAGCGAGATAGAAACATCCTTGATGAGAGAGAATCATGGATCGATGGCCTCCCGCACGCCCCTCACTGGGGATGGAGCCTGCCACCCGGACAGGTGCCTTGACCGGGAATCAAACCGTGACGTCCCGGTTCATAGGTCGGCGCTCAACACTGAGCCACGCCGGCCAGGCTTGGGTTGTCTTTAACCTGGTGAGGCTGCGAGCGGAGAAGCAGGAGGAGGCCCCGCAGGTGAGAGAGCCGCAGGAGCACAGGTGGGACGGGCAAGGTGTGTGGTGCGGAGGCCACCAGGAGTGGACGAGGGTCCTGATGAACCGCATGTGCCGAGGTTGGAGGTGGCAGCAGCCGTGATCGGAAGAACAGCTGGCGTCGACCTGATGCCTCTTTTGAGCCAGGCAACATCCTAAACAACTTGCATGTGCTGCCTCCTCCAATCCTCACGCAAACCCGCGGTTCTTCCCCTTTGACAGGTGAGGAAACCAAGGCTGGAGAGGGTCAGTCATGCCTCGCGGCCTCCCAGTGATGGCCCTGCACTAGCGACCCCTGAGAGGGGCTGAGGCCGAGGACGGACTGTCTTTCAGCCTCAGCATGGCCTCCTTCTAGCAAGCGCCTGGGCGCCCACTGAGCTGGCGTGGGAGCTGCTCCGTCACGAGTAGATCAGGGAAGTCGCCGCGACTGACGTGACCCCGTTGCTGAGTGTTTAAATTTTAGAGAGAGACACACTGTTGGCCCGTTTATTCGCGCGCTCATGGCTGACTCGTCTGTGCCCTGGCCGGGGTCTCACCTGCAACCTTGGCGGATCGGGGTGGCGCTCTCACCACGGAACGGTCTGGCCAGGCCAGGGCGATGCTGAATGGTTATTGACGATGGTTTCCTTGCGTTTGCAGAGACGGTTCCACAGACGCCCCAGCTCATCAGTGAGTCCTGTCTACTGTTGTTACTTAATCTTCACTCCTAGTTCCGTGTCTGCCTCTGTCCCACCCCTGGTGTGGTTACTGTCATAATCCAATCCCTGTCACGCATGTCTGCTAATCGCCTGCACGCATCTACCGCAGCTCAGAGGTCTGTCCACATGCATTTGCACACGTGTGATGCTCACTCAGAGTGGAACAAGGCCACACACATCGACCACCGTGTCCCCGCATATTGATCGTCATTGATTTGGTTTCCTGTTGAAAGCAATGAAACACACCTAACCAGACACTCCACGTTAGGGAAAGTGGGAACCACAAAAGCAGCAGCAGTGCCCACTGTGGGTGCCTCTAGCACAGAACAGCACGACTTAACTGTCGTATGTCCTGGTCGGGCAGGAAAGGGGGCTCTTGCTTCTGTTGGATCCCACACATCTGAGAAACATCAAGACTCCCATGTAAAGAGAGTTCCATCTCAGAGGTCACTTCTTTTTAAACATTTATTTATTATTGATGTCAGAGAAGGAGGGAGGGAGAGAGAGACATCAACAATGAGAGTCACCGATTGCCCCCTGCACGCCCCACACGGGGGACTGAGCCTGCAACCCAGGCATGTGCTCTGACTGGGAATCGAACCCCGACCTCCTGGTTCATAGGTGGACGCTCACCCACTGAGCCAGGCCGGCCTGGTGGAGGTCACATCTTGTAGAGAAGACAGGGAGAGTGACTCTGCCAGCAGCTTGCGTGGCATGGAGAGCTGCCTCAGAATGCTGCCTGCTTGTCTGGTCCACGTTCTCCCCTTTTATTCAAGGAAGTTTTCTTGTGTCCACAGCCATCCCAGCAGCAACACCCACGATGGTGACAGCAAGACCAGGTAAGCCCTGAGTGCATCCACCCGTCACCAGGTGCCTTTCCTCCCGGTACCTGCCTTTGTACCTGCTTCCTGGGCAGAAACTGGACCAACGGCACGGTGGTTCGTCTATTTGCAAATGGGCCAGGGGACTGTTTTCAGACGTTGCAGGGCAGAGTTCATTTTTCAGAGCCTTTCGAAGTCTTCAAACCCTGAGCAGGCTCCACGGCCTTCTAGTGGGGCCTTGTCTTTCCTTTCTGTGGCCACGTATGGTCGTAGTCAATGCACCTCCATGTCACTAGCAACTTTGTGAGGGGAACAGAGTGTCAGACATCCTGGAGGCAGCGAGATAGAGCAGCAGAGAAAAAAGAAAAGCAGTGGCTTTGGAATTCGACCTGCATTTAGATCTATTGAGATTGGGGTGAGCCACGTTGCCTCAACTATCAGTTTCCTCATAGATAACGTTGGTGAACTGATGTTCTTCCTGAGTTACTACAAAGATGAACACACACACACATATGCACACATGTGCACACACATGCACATGCTCATGCACGCACAGACACACATGTGCGCACGCACATGCACACACACACACAGACACGCACACATGCGCATGCACAGCACCTCAAAAACAACACAGATCACTGTGCACATTGTTCATAACGTTCTTCTGCATTTGCCCAGAGTGCCCCAATAACTATTCAGTTAACAGACAGTTTTAAAATATGTTTTTATTGATTTCAGAAAGGAAGGGAGAGAGAGAGAAACATCAATGATGAGAGAGAATCTTGGATCGGCTGCCTCCTGCACGCCCCACACTGGGGATCGAGCCCGCAACCCGGGCCTGTGCCCCGACCAGGAATGAACCATGACCTCCGGGTTCATAGGTCGATGCTCAGCTACTAAGCCATGCTGGCTGGGCTAGGCTAAGTGGCATTTTGACAATCCTAATGATTTATCAAACCCAGGAGGTTGACCAGTTGACTGACCTCTTGCCAAGTCCTCCATCCCTGGTGGTGGTGCAGGGCCGGGAGCCCAACCAGCTTCTGGGGAGTGTGCAGTGTCCCCGATGGCAGTCGTCACCAGGTCTCTGTCCACAGGGGACTGGCCGGAGCTGCGGCTGGCGGGTGGCTCCAGCCCATGCTCGGGGCGCGTGGAAATCCTCCGCCAGGGGGCCTGGGGCACCGTGTGCGACGACCTGTGGGACCTGAACGAGGCTGAGGTTGTGTGCCGGCAGTTGGGCTGCGGCGGGGCCATCGCCGCCCTGGGGAAGGCCTACTTCGGCCCGGGCTCCGGGTACATCCTCCTGGACAACGTCCAGTGCTCGGGGGTGGAGCGCCACCTGGGCCAATGCGTGCACTTGGGCTGGGCGGAGCACAACTGCGGCCACCATGAGGATGCCGGCGTCACCTGCTCTGGTAGCCCCTCCCCTCTCAGACAATCCTTTCAGGTGTTGTGGGTGAAGGCATGTGAAACCATCTCAGACAGAATGTAATCCATCCCTCCATCCTTCCATCCATCCAACCCTCCCTCCTTCCATCCATCCATCTATCCATCCATCCTTCCATCCATCCAACCCTCCCTCCTTCCATCCATCCATCTATCCATCCATCTATCCATCCATCCTTCCAACCATCCATCTATCCATCCATCCTTCCATCCATCCATCTATCCATCCATCCTTCCATCCATCTAACCCTCCCTCCATCCATCCTTCCATCCCTCTATCCATCCTTCCATCCATTCTTCCATCTATCCATCTATCCATCCTTCCATCCATCCATCTATCCATCCATCCTTCCATCCATCCAACCCTCCCTCCATCCTCCATCCATCTATTCTTTCATCCATCCATCCTTCCATCCATCCATCCTTCCATCCATCCATCCTTCCATCCATCCAACCCTCCCTCCATCCATCTATCCATCTATTCTTTCATCCATCCATCCTTCCATCCATCCAACCATCCATCCATCCATCCATCCATCCTTCCATCCATCCATCCATCCATCCATCCATCCATCATTCTATCCATCCAACCCTCCCTCTATCCATCCATCCACTCTTTCATTCCTCCATCCATCCATCCATATGCTCATTCTTTCATCACACAATCCTTGAGCTTTTCTCTGTCCTTGGGCTCAGACACACACCCTGCCTAGGGCAGCTATAGATGGCACACATGGGGAGATAAGGGGGTCTTGAATGTTCGTGTGCATCTTCCCCACCTGGGCAGGATGGGGCAATGCAGGATGCAGGATCCTGACCCTGGAGATGATGACCAACTCGGTTTGAGAAGGGACTCTGGAGTCTGCATTTTATCACATATCCCGGGTGATTCAGGATCAGAGGGGACAGGCAATCCATCCCTGAGTCCCCTGCCCCCCAAGACCAAGGGCCCTGCCAGAGGAGGCCTGGACTGGCCCATGGGCAGGTCTGAAAGACCATGGTCCCTTCCCCTTTGTCCCCCACCCATGCTCGTATCCCACATCCTCCACACTTCAAATTCACTGAGAGAGACCTTCTCATTATGCTCCCAGATGCAGACGACCTGCCTTCTCCCACACCTCCAGGTATGTCCATGTTTTTCTAGCCCAAGCAACTTTGATGATGATGATGATGATAATAATAATAATATCAAATATGGATGAATGTTGAGAACCACACACTGTTCCGAGCTCTTTGCATTTATAGCTCATTTAATCCCCACAACAACCCTGAGGTAAGGACTATTCCCATTTTTCAGATAGGTACATTGAGACAAGAAAGTTAGTAATGTGCTCAGGACTAGCCAGTGGATTTGAACTCAAGCTGTTGGCTCGCTTGGGCACTGATCTCATTGACCACACTGTCCATTGGCCCAGCTACACAAAGACCAGATAAAACCAGAGCAGAGAGGTGGCGACATTTTGCTCAGATTACTGGTTGTCCCCAGGACAATCCTGCAAAAAGGAATTTGCTATTGTATTTCACAGAAGAGAAGTTTAAGGCTCAGAAAGGTTAAGTAACTTTCCTGAGATCACTCAGGAATTTAATGGTGGAACCAACCTGACCCCTACATACATGCTCTTGGGGACCTTATGACTTCTACCTGTTTGCAAAGACCTGATAACTTACTGACTGAATGATATTCCTCTGTAATAAAAATCAAAGTTCAGCCCGGTGGGTGTGGCTTAGCGATTGAGTGTCAGGGCACATGCCCGGGTCCTGGGCTTGATCCCCAGTAGAGGGTGTGCAGGAGGCAGCTGACCCATGATTCTCTCTCATCATTGGTGTTTCTATCCCTCTCTCCCTTGGCCTTCCTCTCTGAAATCAATTTAAAAAGTAAAAAATAAAGCATCCACATGTTATATAGTCAACATTTGAAAAACACACACACGAAGGTGAGAAAAGTCAGGCCCGCACATGCGGTGTGAATCCTGAGGTGAGGCTGGAGGTGAATGAAGAGGCACGTCATTTCATCGCAAGGGCGGTCTGGGCCGCTGGGCCGCAGGGCCGCCAGCATCCTGCCGGGTCTGCGTGAGTGAGTTCACCTCCTCTTCCCGGCCGAGGACTGGGTGACCAGAAGCTGCCCGAGCAGCAGAGCTGGAATGGTCGAGCTCCGTCTCCTGCTCTTTGAAAGCGTCCGCCGTGGCCACAGAGCCTCAGACAACACACGCAGGTCGCCAGTCACTGGCGTGTTCTGGGCGCTCCTGGGGATGGCGGCTTCATGTCGCGACTGAGGGGGTAGGGCTGTCTGCTGTGAAAGGGCCCTGGTGAGGGTCAGGGGCACAGACAGGCAAATGCACGTTCGTCTGTGGTTCTCTCATTCCATGGAACTCAGCTTGAACTTCCGTGGGTGACAGGGATGGAGGAGCCCGTGTGGAGAGAGAGGAGCCATCTGGTCACCACAGTTGTCACCCCTTGTTTTCCTTCTAGGTGATTCCACGGCGTCTCAGGATCATGCCACAGGTAATTGCTCATTTACATTGAAATGGAAACTCCATTTCACTCATCAGAATGAGACTGAAAAGACACCCCTTCCCAGGAGATCTTTAGGCTGAAGGTCTGCGCAGATGGCCTTGTGTGTGTCCACCAGGGGGCACTGCTGCCCACTGCACCCACGGGGGTGGGGCCAGGTCATTGCCGTCATGCAGGTGTCCCCTGTTGTTGCAGGAGGAAGTCGCTCCTGTGGAGGGGTGCTGACCAGGCTCCCCGGCTCGTTTTCCAGCCCCCGGTACCCGGAAAACTACCCGACCGACACCCAGTGCGTCTGGGAGATCCACGTGGATAAAACATCCCGCATCAAACTCATGATCCCGAGCCTGAAGTAAGGACACAGCCTTGAACACGCCCGTGACCCACTCGTAACCACCAGCCTCGCTCATCCCTCCAAGGGAACAAGAGTGCTGGTCACGAGACATCTGAGAAAGGGAATCGATATGTCACCCGTCTGTGCACAATGACCCAGACGTGGAATCCCGGGGCTGTCCTACTGTGTGCGCCTTTCAGTCAGGGCGGTCCCAGTGAGGTGCTAACTCTCCGCCTTGCCCCGCCCCCAGCCTGGAAGATGTCCCGGGGTGCCCCTTCGACTGGGTGGAGATCTTCGATGGGCCCCGGATCGCCTCGCTCTCCCTGGGCCGCTTCTGTGCCCCCGAAGCTGTGCTGGTCTTCTCCTCCTCCGACGTCATGACCATCGTCTTCCGCAGCGACTTTGTGGTCACCAACTCCGGCTTCTACGCGCTGTTCGATGTGATTCCGTGGGGCGAGGGGGAGCCAGGTAGGAGGCCCCGGTGGTTCTGAAAAGACAGGACAGCCCTGGCCGTTTTGACTCCGTGGTTGATTCTAGTTAAGAGGTCAAGGGCATGAACCCCGGTTGCAGACTCCATCCCCAGCCTCTGCAGGAGGCAACGAATCGATGTTTCTCTCTGGCTTTCCCCCTCCCTTCCATTCTGTCTAGAAATCAATGGGAGAGATATCCTCAGGTGAGGATTTTTTTTTTTTTAAAGAACAGTTTTCTAATTGGAGGGACTTCCCTATCAGCAGATGCCTGGGATTCAGTTTTGTTTTTTAAGAATTAAAGGAATTTTCAAAATATACATTTACTGACATCAGAGCAGAAGGGAGAGGGAGAGAGAGAAACAGAATGATGAGCGAGCATCATGGACTCGCTGCCTCCTGAACACCTCCTGCTGGGGATCGAGCCTGCAACCAGGCATGTGTCCTGACCAGGAGTCAAACCGTGACCTCCTGGTTCCTAGGTCAACACTCAACCATTGAGCCACACCAGCCGGGCCTGGGGTTCAGTGTTAGAAGACCCTCAGCCTTAGTCCCAGGGCTGTGCCCTGCAGCGGTTGGTTTCCCCACTAAGAGTGCCAGCTGGGCAGGTGAAGCCAGAGGGGGATGCTCAGCCTGGGAGTGAAGGCGGTGCTGCCCTCACTGCCCGAGGCGGGAGCTGTCCAGAGTGCTGAAACCTGGAAGCCCGCCTTCCTGAGGAACCCACTTCTCTCCGCGGGCACCCCACCACCTTCCCTAGACTCACCCCACGCAGAGGTGTGGGGCATCTCTCAGCTATGGCCCTACAGGTGGTCATTCCAGGGCCAGTCTGCACCCGGCCAGCATGCTACCTGCCAACCAGGGGCCTCTGGCGCCCAGGGGCCCTTGTGGGAACCCCGTAACTTTTCAGAAAGCCAAGTAGTGAGCCCCTGGCAGCGTGGTGAAGTGAGGGTG
>PVJC01045638.1:0-13634 GCA_004026665.1 Murina feae
TGAGGGTCGGATAAAGAGCTTCACAGACAAGAAAAAGCTAAAAGAGTTCATCACCACCCAACCAGTATTATATGAAATGCTGAAAGGTATCCTTTGAGAATGAGGAAGAAGAAAAAGGAAAGTAAGTAAAAATTATGAACAACAAATATATACCAACGAGTGAATCTAAGAATCAAGTGAATAAAAAATCTGATGAACAAAATAAACTGGTGAATAGAATAGAATCAGAGGCATAGAAAGGGAGTGGACTGACAATCTTCGGGGGTTAAAGGTGTTGGGGATGCGTGAAGAGACTGGACAATAATTGCACACCTATGGATGAGGACAATGGGGGGGCCAAGGTCAGAGGTTGGGGTGGGAATTGGGAGGAGGGGAGCTATGGGGAAAAAAGAGGAACAACTGTAATAATCTGATCAATAAAGATAAATTTAAAAAAAAAGTCTGTTGTGCTCTTAGGGTCACTAAAAAAAACTCCATCTGACTATAGATATTAAGTATTTTTAAGCTTAGCCTGGCTGTTGTGGCTCAGTGGTTGAGCATCGACCTATGAACCAGGAGGTCATGGTTTGATTCACAGTCAGAGCATATGCCCGGGTTGCAGGTTCAATACCCAGTGTGGGGCATGCAGGAGGCAGCCAATCAATGATTCTCTCTTATCATTGAGGTTTCTATCTCTCTCTCCCTCTCCCTTCCTCTCTGAAATCAGTGAAAACATAATTCAAGCTTAAATATGGAAGGTCACATGTTTTTGTTTCCAACACAAGAGTAGCATATCCATACTCTTAAAACATATATTCCAGTCTTGCCATCTTATGACATGATTTGATTATCATTTGGAGCCATAGTATAGATAATTAGAAACTGCATATTCACAAAATCTTAGGGAGGCCCAGCCAGCATGGGTCAGTGGTTGAACATCGACCTATGAACCAGGAGTTCATGGTTAGAGAACATGCACAGGTTGTGGGCTCAGTACCCAGTGTTTGGGTGTATAGGAGGCAGCACGTCAATGATTCTGTCTCATCATTAATGTTTCTATGTCTCTCTCCCTCTCCCTTCCTGTCTGAAATCAATATATTTTTAAAAAATCATAAGGGGAAGCAAACAACCAGATAAACTTTTTAAACCACTGAACACTGTGGTTATTGAGAAATAATCTATAATATGTTATTTAACTCTAATATAAGTTATTCAGGCATCTCTAAATTCTTTAAATGACTTGATGCCCCTTGCAGTAGTAAAATTTTTATCTGCTGCAAGGGGCATCAAGTCATTTTAAGTGGAAAAAAATATCCCATGAAATCTCACCGTTTGTAAAATATTATTTTAAGTCATATTGTTTTCACTAACAGTCCAAAACTTGGCATTTTTATTTATTGCTTATCATCAGTGTACTAGCAATTTGAAGGTAGGATATTTGTGATAAGAAAAGAAAATGGCTATTTGGATGTTGTTCAGCAATGATTTTTAATAGAAAGCATTACCTTAAAGCTGCATTATTTTATTCTTTTTATAAAAATGGTAAAAATCTTTGCAGGAATATCTATGAAAGTTAATGTTCTGAAGAATGTGGACTTGGGAAAATAAACGTTAAATGGTCATGTCTGTACTGGAGGGAATGGGAAATACATGTAGAGTTTTGTTATATTTACCTTATCATTCCCGAGGGCCTCAGCTAAGGCTAGGCACTGAGATCAGTGATGAAAGAACAGAAATGTCAACCATAGACCCTGGAAACATATTTTTCCCATACAGTTTCAATAACATGTGGGTTATTCTTTTGACAAAGAATGCGAGAAAGGTCTAAGGAGGCTCTGGGTTGGGGATCTGAGATAAGCATGGTCATGGAAAGCTCATTCGAGGGCTGCAGCATCCATAGGGGTAAGGGACAGTGAGGAATTGAACTTGACTATTTGCAACTTGTGTGGAGTCATGGTGATATTTCACAGTACACAGAATTTAGCAAAAAATATTTCGAGCAAAGGTGAGAGGGTCAGTTTGGGGGTCATGTTTTTTTCATTGTGCCTGTGAGACACCAAGTGGAGATGTCTAGTGGGCAGGTGGATTTTAACAAGCAGATCATATGTGAGTTATTTGAGATGTAGAAAAATATTAGAGAGTCATCATTATACAAGGATAGTAATGTCAATGGTTTAAATTAATTTCTATATAGAAAGAGGTAAAGAAACATGTTCTTGAACCAGACTAATTGTATTCAAATCCAAAATTTCTCAGTTACTCACTGTGTAACCTTAGAAAATAATTAACCTTTTAATATCTAAGTTTCTTATCAGCATAGAGGATATGGCATTATGATGAAAACTTGTGAGGATTTAAGAGATAACATCTATAGTAAACTTAGGAAAGTAGTATAAAATACTCAAACATATTGGCTATATTTTAAAGGAGAGTGCTCCAGAGAGGAGACCTGGGGTATAACCCTGAGAATATCAACACTCAAAAACCAAACAGAGAAACACTATGCAAAAAAGGCCCAAAGAATAAAGGCCAGATAAGTGGGAAAAAATTGAAGATAATTAAGTCATGAAACACAAAAAAGATGACTTCAAGGATAGGACAATGACCAGGAATGCTAAAGGAACAGGGAAATTCATTATTATAAGCTTATAAATGGGTCTACCAGATTTGACACAGAGGTTGGTCATTGCTGACTTTTTGTAACTAAAACTGGTATTGGAATGTGGCGCGAGTAGAAACCAGAATAAGATGTTAGGGTGTGAATTAGTAGTGAAAGAGTGGAGATGATTTCAACTACTGCCTAATTTATTCATTCAACATACATTTGTTGTAAACTCATGATGTACAAATCATTGTGCCTGTGATAAAGCCATTACTGTGGTTTACTCCCTGAAGCTATGGAGCTTTTTGTCCAGCAGGAATGAAAGTTTTTAAATAACTGCTTGCCCACTTAAATTCAAGTACAACTTTAATAAATGGTATAAAGGAGAATTGCTGGGTGCTTTGAGAGTGGATACCTGAGGAGCTGATCTAGACTTAGGGCTTGAAATGCCTTCCTTGAGGAAAACTTTTAGAGCTGAGTCCTAAAAAAAATGTAGAAATTAACTTGATAAAGAAGCAAGGACAGAGAATGCCCACACAGAAGGATTAGCATGTGTAATAGCCCTGAGAGAAGGAGCTGGCATATTTGAGAAACTGAAAGTAAGCCAGGGATTAAACAATAAGAGTAAGGAGAGTATGGCATGAATCAGGGATGGGGAAGTACTAGTAGGTCAAATTATGTACTAGAATATGATTGAGACAATGCCAAGGATTCTTTTCTCTATCCTGAGATCAATGGGGAACCAACAAGAGTTTAAACAACAGAGTGACATGATTATATAGCATTTAAAAATGATCATCAATCAGGTTGCATTTTGTAGAAAATATTGAAAGGAGAAGTAGACCTGAGGAATACAATTAAGAGTCTATTAAAGAATTCCAAGTAAAAAATGATGGCCAATTGTAATTGGATGTTGATGGGAGAATTGGGGAGGAATTGAAGGATATAAAGTATATTATAGAAGACAGCATCTATAGGATGAGGTGATTTACTGAATAAGAGAAGCTGGGGTAAAGAATTGGCATTATTTGATTTCTAGATTTCTCACTGGCACAATTTATTGAATATTGAAAGCAGACCAGATACTTGGAAGAAGTTGGTGAATTCAGGTTTTTACATTTGGAGTTTTTACATTTAGGTTTTTTGTAATATTCAAGTTGAATATTCAAGTTGATATACTGGTTTTGTAACTCTTCAGTTGCTAAGCTGTGGGTGTTAATGAGATTGACTTTGTGTAGAGAAGTGATGAGGGCCCTAAGGCTAAGCCTGAATACCTGTGGCATTGGTTATTTTTGAGGAGGATGTTGCAGTTAGTGACTTTGACATAGAGGATAGAGACATAAGTTGAGTGTGATGTTAGGGGACCATGGAGGACCAGGTTTCAAAAAGGAAAATAAAATTAGCAGCAACATATGCTACTCTCTGGTCAAGAAAGATGAGAGCCCTAGCCGGTTTGGCTCAGTGGATAGAGCGTCAGCCTGCAGACTTATAGGTCCCAGGTTCAATTCTGGTCAAGGGCATGTACCTTTGTTGCGGGCACATCCCCAGTGGGTGGTGTGCAGGAGGCAGCTGATAAATGTTTCTCTCTCATTGATATTTCTAGTTCTCTATCCCCCACCCTTCTTCTCTGTAAAAAAAAATCAATAAAATATATTTTTTTTTTTAAAAAAGAAAGAAAGATGAGAACTGGAAAGAATGCAATGACTTTAGCAGCTTGGTAGTCATTAGTGACCTTAGCAAAGATGATGTTGGTGAAATGGTGGGGAAAATAAATTAGGTTGGAATATATATGGGAGAATTGTTAGAAGAAATTTGGCTATGAAAAAGAAGAAGGGAGATATTAGGTGGTAGTTTTAGATGGATGAATGGTGAGGGAGTAATTTTTGAAAGATAAGTTGTTTGTGCACATGTTGTTTTCTTTTTGTTGTATAGACATTTTTTTAAAATCTTTATTGTTCATATTATTACAGTTGTTTCTCTTTTTCCCCCATAGCTCCCCTCCTCCCAGTTCCCACCCCACCCTCTGCCCTTATCCCCACCCCCACTGTCCTTATGCATAGGTGTACGATTTTTGTCCAGTCTCTTCCCGCACCCCCAACACCCCTTTCCCCCTGAGAATTTTCAGTCCACTCCCTTTCTATGCCCCTGATTCTATTCTATTCACCAGTTTATTCTGTTCATCAGCCCTTTCTGTGAGCCCTTTTCGTGCGCCTCCGTACCTCTGCATTTTACTTCCGCACCTCCTCTGAGTTTCAGTCTCTTTCTAGTTGTAGAATTTCCACTCAGCCAGCCTTCCTGTGGGTCTGAGTGGTGCCCATTGTGGTTTTATTGTGCTTTTGAAATGGTTGTGTGAGGCAGCAATTCTAGGTGTTTACCATCTTGGTTTCTCTCCATGTTGTTTTCTTTTATTAAGATCTTAACAGTTTTTAAACTAAGTGCCACTAGCAGGGGTTCACATTACCTTGAGTTAGTGGATATTATCTCTAATAGCCTTGCAGAAATGAAAAAAGCAATAGCATATCTTTATGCCTGTTCTTATTCTAATTTCAACTCAGTATATGTCTATGGAAAGGGGAACTTTCTATTGTATTCTCTCATGTATCTTACAAGATCATTTTCAGAAATATCCATAAACTAAAATGATGCACAGTTCCCTACAAACCTTTAAGGAGGTTACTCTGAATATGATTTGATTCATAGTGGCTTACCGGTATTCTCCAGGATGACAGTTCTAGCATCAATGGAAAGAACATCACATAGTTTAAGTATTTAACAGATGTTTGATTTAGGGCAAGTTTCTTCTCTGAGCCTGTTTTCTCTGTTACATTGGAATTACAGTATCTACTAGGGGTCCGGTGCACAAAAATTTGTGCACTCGGGAGGTCCATCAGCCTGGCCTGTGCCCTCTTGCAGTCTGGGACCCCTCTGGGGATGTCCACCTGCTGGCATGCCTGGTCAGCCTGGGTGAGGGGCTGATGCCTGTTTGCAGGCTGGCAAAGCCCCCCAGTGGGGTCCCTCACCCCATTGGGGTGTGGCTAGGTTGTGTGCGGACCTGAGGGCTGTTTTCAGGCTTTCAGGCTGCTCACAGCTCCCGTTGACCCAATGTCCCAGCAAGGCTGGCTGGAAGCAGGTTTCTGGGGTTTATTTATCTTCTGTAATTGAAATTCTTGCTTTAAGCCGAGGCCTCAGCAGGTAACAAAACCTCCTGTTGACTTTAGCTCTGTGGCTTCTATAATTGAAAGAATGTTGCCTTAGTTAGAGGCCCAGCTGCCCTAGGCAGGCAGTTTCCTCCATTGCTGGTGCAATGGAGGCCTGCTGTTTGCTTCAGCTCCGAGGCTTCTATAATTTAAACAATGTTGCAACTATGTTGTTGCCTTGAGCACTGAGAGGCCCAGTCAGCTGGCAGACAGTTTACTCTGGTGCAACGGAAGCCTGCTGTTTACTCTAGCTCTGTGACTTCTGGCCTCCATCTTGGCTGGGTTAATTTGCATACAGCCTCTCTGATTGACTGGTGGGCATGGCTTAGGCATCCCGAAGAAATGGTCAATTTCAATATTACTCTTTTATTAGGTTAGATTTTTAGGGGTGTGAGCTCTGATGATTAAGTGGAATAATATATGTAAAAGGTCAAGTTGAATGCCATACACTCAATTAATGACATTTTCTTTCTTGTTTTTAGGACAATGTTCTTTCTTTCTTTTTTTTTTCTTTCTTTTTTTTTTTCTTTCTTTCTTTCTTTCTTTCTTTCTTTCTTTCTTTCTTTCTTTCTTTCTTTCTTTTTTTTGTGCCATAATTAATTTCTTTTTTAATTACTTGAATTCAGATATTAGTCTTTGATCTCTATACTCTTCTTTCTGTTTCTATAGTGATGATTTTAAATAAAAGTAGTATAAACAATTAAAGATCAATGAAACTTTATGGTCTATCACAATTGTAATGGACTATATCTTCTCTCACAGCAAATTCAACAAGCATATGTTTAATAGGGCAGCTACTGGCACCAGATCTCCATGGCTTGCATAAATTTTCATCCTTGGTCCTTTCTTCTATTCCTAATAAGACGATATCCCTATTCCCATTTGCTTATATGCAGTTTATAATGTTTAAACTCTATAGACTAGACAAATACAACTGAGGCATGAAGGATAAGATGGTGCAGCAGCAGGCAGGGCAGCTTTTCTTGATTATGCTTTTTGGTTCTATTAAGTATCTCAAAATGTCAATAACAAATCACTGCTGATTTTTAAAAGCTTAAAACACATGCTGTAAAAGAAAAAAAGTGTAATTTGTTTTTGACTGACAAGATACTTTTATTTGTAAATGAAAGGGAAGTATGTGCTTCCAACAAACATCTATTTAGATTTGTTGAAACATTTTGCTGTTATGTATTGTGACATGAAAAGAATTAGAGTTAATAACTGAACTTCAATTGGATGCATTCCAGTGTTGCACTTAGGTATCTGTATTATTTAAAACGTCTTCCCCAACATGATTTGGAATATGTGGGTTCTTTACTTCATGCAGGAAAGACTTCACAACACAAGTCCAGGTGATTTTGTGAGTACATTTATTAAAGCTGGGGTCATTGAAACAAAGGAAGGGCTTAAGACAGACAAGGAAAGATCATGGCAACAGGAGTGAGCATAGTTGGAGCTGTCTTGGTCCTTTGGAAATGAGGAAGAGTCTATCTTAGGCAAGGCTGCCTTGGCCCTTTAGAAAGTCACAGAGGTAGAAGAAGTGAGCCAGTTGGACTGTGTGGACTCTGGAGACAAGTTACAGAGGCAGAGGGAGGGCCTTTGGAGACAGGTTCAGGGGGTTAGCTAGGGACAAAGTTGCCACTACCTGTTGCTCCCCCTAGTTACATGTCTCCTGGAACTCTTAGCACTTAAGAATAAGAAAGCAAAGATAAACGCCTGCGGAAACAAGTGGAGCGGAAATGCCTGTGTGCCCCAGAGAAAGCACATATTGGATCCTTTGGCCTATGAATTCTTTTTTTCTGTTTTCTAAAGTTGGGACATTTAGGGGAAGTCTCAGGGGAGATTCTCAATAGAATATTCATCAGCTTTCCAGGTGTATCCTTTAATATGCTGATTCATCAAAATGAGCATATAGAGGAGTCAGGATCATTCACTGATCAGTTTCACCTTCAAAGAATGTCACCAAGGAAGGAATGGGATCAAGTAGTGTCTGTCCCTCCCACTCCCACAATATCTTAAATGTGTAAACCATTTGCTCCTAAGTGTCCTAGGTTAGGGAAGGTAAGACCCTGTAATTTATTATTTGACTGTAAATTGCTCCAGTGGCCATTTACCTATCTGTCTCAGTTTTCTCTTTCCACTTGCTAAGGAATTTTCCTAGCTTTGTACTATCCTACCTCAAAGCCAGGCTAGGGAGTAGTTAGTTGATCATTGTATTAGGTCCTGATGTCAGCCATGGCATTGTTCTCTCTGCTTTAATGAGGGTGGGGTCCATAGGGACTTCTGATTTCATGATCCTGGGGCTGAAACACAATTGAAGTTAAGATGTTACCTTAACTCTGTTTCTGTGGTCAATAGACCTACAACTTTGTTCTTAAAAGAGTTGGATGCTGACCAGAATCTGCTGTTTTAGGGCTTATTGATTAAGAAAGGGAATGGACTAACAGAAGAAGCTAGGGTAATGTTAAAGAAATAGAATTTCTGCAGGGTTAAAAACACATAGAAAGCATAAGCTTTAACAGTAAAAAAAATGCAGCTAGCAATGGCAAATTTTTAATATAGGAGATGTAATATTCAATATTTCCATCTTAATTTATTATTTATGAATATTACCTTAAAGTACCATTATTTGCTCAACACGTATATCTTGGATCCCTTCTTACCTGAATACAAAACAAGACATCTTTATTTTATACATTCAAATTATTAATGCTGAGTCCCTCTTTGGACTAATTGCTAGAAATTGTGTCCCCTTAAATTGCCACTAAGCTCTTTTTTGAAAGGTTTATAGTGTTCTGCCTCATGCTTGACCCATGCAGGTAATTCAGTTTCTTTCTTATTCTATATAATAAAAGCCTAATATGCAAATTGATGAAATGGTGAAATGACTGGTTGCTGTGATGAGCCCTGACCACCAGGGGGCAGACACTCAATGAAGGAGATGCTCCTTAGGCCAGCCAAGGCTGCTGCCAGTGGGGCCCCCTGATCACCCTGCTGATCACCTCACAGATCGGCCCTGATTGCCAACCAGGCCTAGGGATCCTACCTATACACGAACTTGTGCACTGAGCTTAGTTTAGTTATAATAATGCTCAACTAACAATGACCACCGGGGGTAGGCTCTTCTGTTATGCATAGCTCTTCTTTATTAGTGACCTGCTGGAAACTAGGCCCCAGGGTGAAATGGGTACAGATCTCTTCTTTGGACATAGGACTTTCTACTTCTTCACAACAAAACTAAAACCTAAATTCACAAACTTGAGTTAGATTGGGCCAAAGCCTTTAGGATAACATAAAAAACAAAATCTTAATATATGTTAACAGGTATTGGGAATGGCTTTAAAAAATATTTATTTTTTATTGATTTCAGAGAGGAAGGGAGAGAGGGAGAGAAAGAGATAGAAACATCAATGATGAGAGGATTGATTGATTGATTGATTGAATGATCATTGATTGGCTGCCTTCTGCACTTCACACATTTGGGATTGAACCTCAACCAGGGCATGTGCCTTGACTGGGAATCACATCATGAACTCGCACAGGGCCTGGGAATAACTTTTCTTAAGAGTCAGATGCCCCAACTTGACTTCAGGCCCTCACTTGTGCCTTTTGTCTAGCTTCTAGCTAATCTTCCCCTGACATGAGTCAGCTTTCTCTTAAATGTATATATTTTTCAAGCATCTACTCATCTTAGAGAATTGACCAAACTATCACTATAGGGATTAGGTAGTCTGTTTCCCCATCTAAACCCCTTAATATTACTGCCCTAGATTAACTTCTTCCCCCATGGTTACTTTCAGGGAAATTTCCAAGCCCACATCTCTGTGGTGGGTGATCTGGTACAATGGCTCCAATATGATAATTAGTCCAAAAAAGCATTACCCAAATTCTTGATTGTTTGTTCAGTCTTTTTTTTTTTTACCTTCTTTTAAAAAAATATTTATATTGATTTCAGAGAAGAGGGGAAAGGGAGAAAGAGGTATAAATATCAATGATGACGGGGAATCATTAATCAACTGCCTCCAGCACACCCCTACCAGGGTGGAGCCAGAACCCAGGGCATGTACCTGACCAGGAATCAAACCATGACCTCCTGGTTCATAGTTGCTCAATGACTAAGCCATACTGTCTAGGCTGTTTGTTGAGTCTTAATAAATGAATTGGACAATAGCATTCTGATTTATGTTGTATTTAACCTAACACTATTAATTGGATTTACTCTTAAGCAAGGGGGAGTGTCAGGACTGTACTTTTCTTTCACAGTTGTCTTAACTTCTTTCCTAATATCCATCTGCTAATGCTCCATATTCTTTCAAAACAAATATGTTTCAGGCAGGATGCTACCTAAATCTAGATTTTTAAAATTTAGAGGAACTATGTCTAACATAGTTTACAGAGGTTGGTCTTTTCTGAAAGATATAACAATTGTATACCGAACAGAATACTTTCTGAAATATCTGCATTTGATTTATTGTACTATATTCAGGCCTTCCCCCAAAGGTTCATATATAAATATCTGAATCCAAAGTAGGGCAGGCCTTATAGTGTGGTCTCTTCAACAACAAAGGATTAATTGGTTCCCAATATGATTCTCCCAATCTTCATCCTAGGGGCAGAAATTACTGGTATCTCTTGCACAACCTTTTCCTAACTTTTGTGAAGAAAGTATTAGTTTCATTCTTTATCAGTCAGCATAATATATTTTTTTTATAATTCTGTAATCTACTTTGAAGAGTTTCTAAATGGGTATATTTCTAAAAATATTATACATTATATATGTATACCCACCCACACACACACACACACACACACACACACACACACATATATATATATATATATGTATATATATATATATTTTTTGAAATATTCAATTTATCTGAGTGTCAAATATGACAATGGTGATGTAAATTTAGTTACATCACTTTCGATAGTAAGCAAATAATTTAATAAAGATTACCTTGAACACATAAAATATAATGAAAGAAACTTAAAAAGAACTTCATGCTAATAAATAAAATTAATATTTATTATTTTACTCTGGGGATTATATTTCCTAGCTATGTTCAAAATGAAAATATGTGTCTTGTTTCCTTAAAACAAACCAAAATTTGGAATATGTATATAATCACCCACTATATTTCTGAAATCTTAAATTTAATTTGATGGCAGAATGATTACTGTATTAAACTTCAAATATATTGAAAGAAATACCTTCTGAGGGAATATTACAGCTATTCTGTAATCTTCTAATATATTTGTAATTACAGCTAATGCTACAAATATCACTGATATTTTTCAAGTTTTTTTTCAAGTACTTAGTGGTTGTTACATAAAAACATCTACCTATGCTACTTTCTTTTGCACCAGGTGTACATTTGCCTTATACATTTGAATAAATTTTAAAAACTTCCAAGCATTTAAGAAAATACGACATAAGATATTTTTTGTTATCACATTTTTAATTTAAATAAAATTTTAAAAATGGAACTTTAAAAAAAGTCAAACTAAACAATAAACAGGGTAAACAATTTACTAAGATACCTTTTTATAGTATATGTATCCAATCTAAAAATGAAAGATTCAAGTATCTTTGGCATAACCAAAAGACCTTTTCTTACTTTTCTCTTATGCTCTTATTTGCTACTTCAAAATAAGTCATTCTACGTATGTAAATAGCACAAGGAAATATATTCTTTTTTACTTTACATGCGTGAACACATACACACATATGTATATATATGTATATAGATGTCTATTATATAAATATTTCTTTATGAGACTCTTTTAAAAAGCACAAACTGTAGCTCTGTGATGTTTAGTGTGTTATCAATTTGAAGGGCAGAAATTGCTTATTCTATTGATATATTTTGTTGTACTTTCTCAGTGAGCATGGCGCCCTGTACATGGCAGTGAGCACCCTAAATAATCCTGCATGATAATAGTGATAGGACCTGTTCATTCTTTAGCATCCTTATACCTAGATTCTTAAGTCACATTCTTTCTATCTAATTTCAAGTTTTTATTATCTCTCTGTTGGCATATTTTAATAACCTAAGTTATTTTCAATCTCAAAAAATCTGGTTTCCAGTCCATCCTACAAGATGAATGCCAAATATAAATGCTCATAAATAGAGCTCTTTCATGCTACTACCTTTATCAAAATATTTCAGGGACTCCTTAATGTTTTCTTATGTCAATTTTCAACACTGGTATTATCTTTTATTGTTTAGTTGTTTTCTATTTTCCCCATATGACATGTACTTTCTTCATCAGCATCCCACTCTGGGCAAATGGGAGAAAATTCTTGTTTCATAAACTTAATCTTCAGACTCAATCCCAGTTCAGTTCTAATACTGCTATCTTCAAGGAATGTCTCTGATTTTCTCAGTAGAATGCCCTCCAAAACCCTTCAAGCCATTCTCCCTCCCGAATTGTAAATAGATACATTTTGTGAACTTTATCACAATTTAGAAACATAGTAGATGTTTGATCAACTGCCTATTTGGATTTAAAGCCTTATTTAACAGTTAAAATTCTACCTCTCAAAGAGGTACCCACGGTGATTTTATGCAAGAACATCATAGGTTCTTTCAATAATGTAAGCTTAGTGAACACCATCCTAAATTCATTATTAACTTATAAATTGTATATTTATCCCATCCCATTCTAAATTTGCTTATGTAATTATAATTTTGTTCTTTATTATTAAAAGCATTCCTTCCCTACTGAATTTCTGTTATGAGATAATATCTTACATAAAATGAATAGAAGAAATTAATCTGACCTTTTAAAATAAAGGTGATATTTACAGATACAGAAAACAAAGGCAAATATTTATTTGTGAAGCATAATTTTAAAAAGAATATTTGTCTCTTACAGGTATGAATTTTATGTTCCTATTACATAATTTGGTGAAAAGATGCTGTGGAAAAGTTTTAGAATATACATCCTCTATATTAATAAACCATAAAAAGTACTTTTGTGTTTAAGTATAATTTTCTTGTCAAATTAATAAAACTACACGTAACAGGGTGGAGCAAAAGTAGGTTTATAGTTACTCATATGGAAAGTAATACAATAATTGATAATACATTAATAAAATCTGTTTTGTGAATTTACAACTGTAAACCTACTTTTGCCCCACCCTTTACATATTACCCTTTTCTTTTTCAGAATATTTTATGTTTCTTAATTTAATTTATTCAGCCCCACGATGCATTGTGAGGCATGTTGCCCCTTGATATCCTACAGCGACTTTGGCAGAAGTGAGGACTAATGCCAAGGTTATTAAATCCTTTGTGGTTCTCTTGGCATTAAATATGCTTACAACTCAGGCACCATTTCTGTGAGTAATTATTCAGTTGTGCAAGTTGTGAAGAACATGATTACTGAGAAATGCAGAGTTAATAAAAATCTTAGATTTTTAACAATTTTAAATGTTTTACTGAAAAAAATTATAAGCCTGATCTTTCTTTATTTATGGCATAGTATATGAGTATGAGACTGGGGTCAGGGATTGCTATTAGCTCTAAAGGTCATGCAGGTTCTTGTTTCTTGTAGCCTGTTAGCTTTTTAGCTTTTTTTTCATCTACCCATCCATCCATTTGTCCACCTATCTATCCATCCAGTCATCCATCCATCCATCCATCCATCCATCCATCCATCCATCCATCCATCCTTTTGTTTTTTTCCTTAACAAACATATCTCTTCAACTCAAACACAGGGGGGGAAAAATAGGTCTCAAGAAAATCCAGAACATATTTCTCTGCCTTTCTGCTGTAGACCATATGTAAGGAATGTGGAAGTGGAGTTGTTTTGAAGGAAGACTTTCTCATGAGTATGGGAATCCAGA
>PVJC01045639.1:0-13640 GCA_004026665.1 Murina feae
ACTTGAAAATGTTTTCATTTTATATTTCCATTTTACATTTATATTATTTGGTATGCAGTGAACCAAATCATTCTAAATTTGGTAGCATCTTAAAAAGAGACCAAGTGGAGGAAAAAGTTATGAAAGTACTATGAAACTTTCTAATAGATATAAATAGACTTGGAAAATTGCAGTTTTTCAGCCTTGGTTCCATGTCCCAGTCTCATTGCATGGCTTATCATTTCTTAAACATCCAAATCACTTCTTATTCTCCACCACAAAACTGAATCTTTGAAGTCTTATATCCTATCAACCTCTTGGAAATAGCTTCAACATGGCCCCTAAAATTCAAATGTATTTCTCTCATGTTGTACAGTTTGTAAAGAATATAATTTTAAATACTTTTTTTCAGCAGAACTAATTTAACCAATAGAAATATTGAGTACACCAATAATTTTTATTATATAAATAAATCTTTGGTAAATGTGTATCTATATCAAGCTTCTCATAATATTTTATAGCATTTAAAAATTAGGTAAGATTTGAACTGAAAAACACAGATATACTTTTTTCAAAAATATTTGCAGATTTATTGTGAAATAAAAATATTATATATAGTAATCAATGTGATATTTTGATGTATGTATAATTTGCAAAATGATTACCTCTATCAAGTTAATTAATATCCATTGCCTCATATAGTTACTTTTTTGTGTGTGGTGAGATCACTTAAGATCTAATTCTTCAGCAATTCTAAGTATATATTAAAGTATTATCTATATACTAGGGACCCAGTGCGCAAATTTGTGCAACTTGAAAAGAACTGTGGGCCACGAGGCTTCGGTAGGTACAGAGGTGGGTCTGGCCCATCCTCCACACCCCTGCCTGGCCCCTCCTGCCAAGGCCCCTGGTGCCCTGTCTACCAGTAATGCTGCTCCCACCTCCACCACTCCCATGTGCTGATGGTGCCAGCCCTGCCCTCACCCACTGATGGAGCAGAGCAATTGTGGCTGACGTCAGCTTTGGGTGCAAGTGGGGCCAGCACCAACAGTAAATGTGGGCTGTAGCTGCTGCCCCTATTGTCCCTCAGGAGCAGGGGGAGGTGGAGAAGCCCTGAGGGGCAATCGGGGCTGGCAGTCATCACTCATACCCACTAAAGGCCCAGATCACTTAGCGCTGGCACCAGGTGCTGGAAGCTGTGTTAGTGGCAGCTCTGGCAGCAGCAGCAGGTACGAGTGGGGCTGGTGCTTGGAGCAGGTGCACGCACCTGACAGGACCTCAGCACATGGGAGCAAAGGATTTTCAGGAACCACCAGAGGCTCGAACTGAATGCTATGATGTGCACTGACCACCATGGAGTATGCACGGAACATGGTGGGCATTGGCAGCAGGTGGCAGAGCACAGAACATGGTGGGCACTGGCCATTGTGGGATGGTGGAGCAGGTGAGCAGTGGCATCAGACCAAGGCAGGGTGCTGGTTGCTGTCATGAGAGCGAGCCTCTGGTGGTTACTGAAAATTCTCTCGCTGCCCTGTGCCCCACCTGCTACCGGCTCCAGAGTCACTGCTCGCACAGGCTGCCAGTGTCCGGCACTGGCCCGAATCACCCCTGAGGGCTTCTCCATCTCCCCCTGCTCCTGAGAGGTGATTGGGACAGCAGCCTCCACTCACACCCACTGACACCGCTGGCCCTACTCACACCCGCTGCTGGCACCAGCCCCAATAGCTCCACACCATCAGTGGGTGCCAGCATGGCCAGCGTCCTCAGTGGGTGGGAGCAGCAGCAGTGGAAGCAAGGCTGCCGGCAGACAGCACCAGAGGCTGCAGTGGGAGGGGCCGGGGGGCATGGGGGATGGGCCAAGAGCTGCCTCTGTGCCCACCGTAGCCTTGTGGCCCACAGTTCCTTTCAAGTTGCACAATCTGTGCACTGGGCCCCTAGTAAATTATAATTGCTAGCTTGACATTAAATCTCCAGAACTTATTCATCCTAAATAACAAATTTGGACTCTTTGACTCTTTGACTAACCTCTCTCCATTTCTCTCACTCTCCACCCCCTAATAAACTCCATTCTAGTATTTGCTTTTATGAGTTGGACTATTTTAAGTTCCACATATAAGTGAGATCATGCATTATATGTCTTGTTGTGTCTGGCTTATTTCACTTAGCCTAAAGTTCTCCAGGGTTATCCATGTGATCACAAATTATTGGCGTTTTTTTAAGACTGAATACTATGTGTGTGTGTGTGTGTGTGTGTGTGCACCTATGTATATGCATCCATGTGTATCACATCTTCTTCATCCATTCATCTAGAGACAGACACATTGATTATTTCCATATCTTGACTATATTTGTTAATGCTGCAATGAACATGAGAGTGCAGGTGTCTCAATGAGATCCTGATTTCATTTTCCTTGGATATCTTGAAGAGAAATTGCTGGATCACCTGGTATTTAATACTACTCTTAATATTTTTAAGAACCCCACAACTGTTTTCCAAAATGGCTGTATCCCACAACTACAGTACAAATAGTTCCCATCATTCAACATCTTCACCAACATTTGTTATATTTTGACTTTTTTATTGTGATTTTATTTGCATTTTCTTGACATCAGTGGTGCTGATAACCCTTTCATTTACCACTCAGCCATTTGGATGTCTTCTTTAGAAAATGTCCACCTGGGTCCTTTGCCCATTTTTTAATCAAATTATTTGTTCTTCGTGTTATTGACATGCAGAAAATCTGTAACAAGACTATATTTTCACAGTCACTTCATTATGACATAGAACATGAGGGAAGATATGTATATACATACATACATATATATACACACATATACACACACTTACAAACACACACAGTGTGTACATTACGTGTTACAGAAGTGAGAAACAGAATAAAATGCTAAAAGAGTAACAGAATAAGAAATAGTGCAAATTGTCTCAATCTTGATAGTCTGGTTTTTATAATTTGATATCTATATATATAAAAGCCTAAGCGACTAATACAACTGAATGACCAGAACAAACAGAGCGACCAGTCAACCAGTTGCTATGATGTGCATTGTGCACCAGGGGGCAGACATTCAACACAGGAGCTGCCCCCTGGTGGTTAGTGTACTCCCACAGTGGGAGTGCCGCTCAGCCAGAAGCTGGGCTCATGGCTAGCAAACACAGCTGTGGTGGCAGACACAGCAGGACCAGGGTGAGTGGGAGTGACACAGCGCCTGGCCCTGGCTCAGGCTCCTTCCTGGCTGCCTGCTGCTTAGCGCACTGCTACATTCCTCATATCCCATAAGCCTGCAGTTAGAATTTCCAGAGAACAGCTGAAGTGCGGCTACTGAGAGTAACCAGGACGAGCCTGATATCGCCACCTGGCTCCTGGAGCTCTATCTCGGGAATCGAGATCAAATCTCATCCCTTACTGATTGCCCTAGAGCTACAGAAGAAGGCAGCAATATAACAGGTGGTGACTGACAATTGGAGTAAAAGTCAAAGAGAGATGAATCTGAGGGTGGGGTCGTGGGCAACAGAGCACCTCTTCCCCCCAAGATCCCTACCTTTGTATTGTTCACCTCAGAGTGTCTTTTATCTGGGTCTGAGCAGTGGAAAGCATCCAGCACAGCCTAAGGCATCCACTGGGACCTCACGCCCGGCAAGGCACAACACTGGGTATTTGGAAATACTTTTTCAGGAAGCTGTGGGGAGGAGGACAGACTCCCTACGCCACTTCCCAGGGGCTCACAGGGGCATGGAAGCTCCCAGGCACGCGGGCTCGGGCTCCCGATTTCCTTTCAATGTGTATGAATCCATGCACCAGGCCACTAGTCCTATTTAATAAAAGGGTAATATGCAAATTGACCCTGATGGCGAAACGACCAGAACTACCACTGGACTGGTCACTATGAGGCGCACTGACCACCTGTTCGTCCCTTTCCCTGTTCTGCAGGCTCCAATTGCACGATGGCCACCCATGGCAGGGGCAGGGCCGGCGACCAGGCAGGAACAGTCCACCTCTCGGTCCCTTCCCCCGGCCATCAGGCACCCATCACCTGATGGAGAACGGGGAACCAGGGATGGGTGGCAGTGGGGGGGGGGGAGCGGGGCTGGCTACGGGCAGCGAGGGGAGATGGCCCTGATCTAAGGCCAGGCCTAGGGACTGTACCCATGCATGATGAATTTTGTGCACCAGGCCTCTAATATTACAATAAAAGAAAGTGTAGCAAACATATTCAAATCTAAGTCTCCTCAAATCCTTCATTAATAACAAAGCTAAATTACAAGCTAATAAAATTAGGCAATCAAATTTTTATGCCTTTATCAAGCATTTTGTATTTATTAGTGAACACTAATAAATACAAGATGGAAATGTTGGAATGGGTGGGAAGTGGACACCTAGGCCCGCAAATACTGCTAAATGCTGCTTATGCTGAGCAAATCTCTAAACTTTGAGCAATGAAATGAAGTGGAGAAAAGTCATAGAGTTTTGGATTCAGACAGATGTACATGTGAATCTTTGTCCTGGTTAAGTGATCTCGAGTATCTTATTTACTTTTGTGACTTCCAGATTCTCCACTTAGATAAAAGTTATGAATATTAAATACTATAATTCATTTGGCAGTATCTCATAATAGAACTTAAATATATATTTTCTTCCTTTTTGAGGAGAGGAGGGGACAAGGGAATTAAAGAATTCTTCAGATTCTCAGCAAAAGTTAGACTACAATTCAGAAATTCATTTCAAATTTGAGATACTATGATTCTGTAAATCCCAGAGTCAAGTAAAAGTAATTTTTATTTACAGATATTTATTAAACAACCACTATATCAAATATTTTTATACATTAACTTTAACAAATAAAACTTAGATACTTGGTATTTTTAATATGATTTTACACACAGTTAAGAGACTTGAGTAATTTTTCACAGGAAGGGGCAAAGGCAAGATTTTAACCCAGATTTTTAGACTCTAAAAATCAGGTCATAAGTAAGTAAGAAGCCATCCCAGTATTAAGTTGTGCATTTTACTTGTAACTACAATGCTCTCAAAATCCGTAAGGACACTTTATCTGTAGATGAATGTTGGCTTGACTTTTATATACTACTTTGGCCGGTAAATTATATTATACCGCAGAGCCTCTTCTCACATCACTGCTGTTTTGTCAGCTTGGTAGTACAAAAAAATGTAGCCATATTGATTATAAAATATAAAGAAAAAATATTGTAAACAACTAGAAAAATTACTTGTTGCTCTTGTTATAAATTATTGCTTTTACTTTCTAACTCTAAGTGCATTGTATATGAAGGATGAAATGCTTTTCTTAAAACTAAAATCTTAGTGTTACATAAAAGGGACAAAAATGGGGAAAATGAACATATAAAGAAAGGAGGGAAGGAAGAGAAATGCCAAAAAAATGTTTATCAATCTTCATTTAAATCATATGCTTTTGAGACAAGGAATATGAATAGATAATTCTATTAATTCAATGTTAATATTAAGTACTACCTCATTTTGAAAAAATCTGTTTTTAAACCTAGTACTCCTGTAGTTAGTTTCTTTAAAGACCAAACTTTATACAGAGTAAGGCTTTTATAAGTGTTTTTAGTGAGTTTTAAATAAGGAAGATATATTGATCACATTGATGTCATTTTCAAAGTTAAGACTAAGCAAAACAAACAGGTTCAGCACAGTGCCGATGTAGAAGGCAGAATCTGACTGGGGTTTTATTAGTGCCTGGAGTGGGTTTCTTCAGTTCATTGCTGTCACTAGCTGGTGAAATTGAAGCATTGCTATACATTGCCAAAGACGATTCGCAAGAATTAACTGCCTTGAATATTCTGCATTTTGAATAAGCATACAAACCTTACTAGAATTTTGTAAATTACAAAATCATTAAAGAACCTTACCAGCTTGAAATGAAAAACATCTATTGCTTGGCATGTCGTTTTGTTCATTTTAGTGTGAAATCAGAAAAATGATCAGACCTTTAGTTCAGTGGCTAATTACCTACTAAAGCTAAATATTGCTTTCCAGTTCTCTGCCACAAATACTTTTCTTTAATTAAGTGACAAAAATCTACCTCAAGTAAATGTTAAACAGGAGAATTTACATAAATTCAATAAAGGCAAGGAAATGTAGACATATTAAACTGCCAAACATTGGCTCGAATTATTTTCTGCAAACTTTTTAGACAGTTTTTATTCCCTTCTGCTTAACTTTTTCTATATGAGAATCTAAATATGCACAGGAAACTCAATTAGTTTATATATCAGATTATTTCTGAGTTGACCAAATTCTCTTAAGTAATCACCTCTCAAAAGCAATATTTGACTTAAAACTTTATAAATCAAATATTTGATCACTATGATAACAGATGCACATGATTCATCATCCTCTTTTTATCGTTTAGATAAGTTTCCATTTCTAATTCCTTGTTGCTGAAGTGATTAGCTCAAATACTTATAGTTGGTGTGAACTGATGGGCATAGTAAAAGAGATACTGTGCCTCCATGGGTTCTGTTGAGAGATAATACTCTGTGGTCTCATGTTTCTACAGGTCTTGCAAGCAAAGCATTATAGCCCTTTTCTTCTGGACTATCTTTTTTTTCTTTTTTAAAATATATCTTTATTGTCCAAAGTATTTCAGGTGTCCCCATTTTCTCCTCCATTGATCCCCTCCACCCTGCTCCCCAAGTCTTCATTGCACTATTGTCTATTGTCCACTTTTTAAAAGTGTGCATAACAAACAATATTGGAAGATAGAAAGGGTGTGTCATTCTGGAGGGGCAGCCATACTTACCGCTCCAGCACAATAATGTCTCTCCAGGGCCAAGGGCAACCGTCATAAAAGAATTGTCTCTAAGGTCAGGGTTTCTTTCCTGGAGGGTAAACCAGTTGTATAGATATCACCGGGCTGGGCCCTTTTGTATCTCCTTGTGGGAACTGGTGCTTAGGAACTAATATAAAAGATGTTGCGAGTCCGAAGAATAAAACTCTGTCTCTTCCCAGGAGCCTCATATTTCTGCCAGAAGCCATGAAACCTGCAGGCTATGTTGTAAGGTAGCAAGAAGGATAACACCTCAAACTCTTCACAACTCTTGACAGGCTCCCCAAACAGGACTCTGAGTTTCTCATCAGATTTTACACTTCTCATGAGCTATAGAAAGTGGTTGCTGTGATGTCAGGCATAGGATGGTTCCTGACCATGAGCTACAATAAACTCGGATTGTGTTGAATTATAAGCCAAGTTAATAATAGGAGCACAACACTTTAAAGACAATATCTCATTTTATCATTTCAACAGTAGGCATTCTTTTTCTGTTGTTTTGTTTTGTGAGGAGGAGTGTGGACTACAGGCAATACACCACCATATAAATTCATCATGTAAATAACTTTATTATAGATAATGTCTTGTAGGTTAATAATTATCCATTTGCTACTTCATTCAACAGACCAATTGCAAGGCTTATACTGGGTATCCTTGGTAATGTGATACATAGCAAAGGCATAAGCCTTATTTAGAAATCATTAGAAACAACAGAATATGTGAAAGCTCTACCAGAGACAGGTAATTACCATAATGAACTACTACCCCTCTCTCGGCAGTAATGAGTCACTCTTCATTCTACCTCCTGACTCACAAGGCAAATAAGTCACCACCAAAACCAGCAGATTTTATAGGTACAAACATGTTACTTAACAACTAGATAATTACAGAATGCCTACATTTCTAGCCATAAATAATCTTCTTCAGAATATTCATTAACAAATAAAAAATAACTATATTTTAGTTATAGTTATTTTGTTTAGTGGGAACATCAATCAGTTCTAATTTACTTGCACCGCAATACCCCAGGAGCACAATTAATCAACATCATTGGAAAGTGTTTTAGAAATGTCACATAATAAAATACAGCCTTTTAACATTGCCATAACATTCTGAAATATTAAATTCTTACTTAGTTACTTTCCTTGTTCTTAAACACACTGTCTAACAACAGTTGATGTTGTAACTCTAATTCTGTAGCAAGAAAAATGTTTCGCCTATTTACAGTGACATTATAAGGACACACAAATGATGAGGCTTTTGATAGATTATATTATATATAAAACTACTGTCCTCTTGAACCTGTGATAGTGAAATTAATGAAATAAAAAACAATGTCATAATTCTCTGAAGGTATCCATTGAGTGAGTGAAATCTGTCAAAACAGAGTACAGAAGCTTCCAAAATTAAGATCAGTTCCTAAAATGTTACTATCTATAACAATAAAAGCATAATATGCTAATTAGACTGGACAATCTCTGGATGAAGCAAGCCCAGGTCCAGGGTGCCAGAGGGAAGCCAGTGTCAAGCAGCCAGAGGAAGGAAGGCCTATCCTTGAAAAAGTTCTGTGCATTGGGCCTCTAGTCAAATATAAGTTTGCTTACATTTTAATTGTATTCACAGGTAGGAGATTCAAATTAATATATGTTGGTTTCTTACTCTATACCTGGATAATTCTATTCCTAGATGCCAGTCATACACAAAAAATGCTATATATTTTTGCAAAGATTTTACCCACATAAATGGCATTTGCTCCGATTTACATTGCATAACCTATGATAAATATTATAAAGAAGGCAATGTAATTACACAACCAGTTTTTACCTTCTACTTGCTTGTGGGGTAAAAGGAAATTACATTATTTTGAAAATGGCAGTTGCTTTAAAGACATAGCCAGGTTTCTTTACTTCAGGGCTTTTGAGAAATCTCAGCATTACAGGTTATTTTTTAAAAGTCTCCTGGTGAGGTGGGAGGAGAGAGAAAGATAGAGACAGAAATAAAGGTAGAACTGGAGCCAGAGAGATGGAGAAGAGACAGAATATGAATCATGTACCTAGATTAAACAATAATTCAAATTGTGCTCAAAGTAACTTTCATTATATTCACCCAAGAATATGTTTATTGATTTTTTTTAGAGAGGGACAAAAAGAAGGAGAGAGAGGGAGAAAAAAAGAGACACAGGGAGAGAGATGTGTTGCCTCCAATGGGGATCAAACCCACAATCTACATATGTGCCCTGACATGGGAATAGAACTCACAACCTTTTGGGGTACTGGTCGATGCTCCAACCAACAGAGCCACCAAGCAATGGGGCTCAAACTAACTCATTAATTTTGATGTCATTTTTTTTGTTTGGATGGCTTATACTAACACCTCCTCAGCAACGTGTAGGAAACTATCCAAATTTGATGAAGACACTTGTGTTTGTTTTGCATCCTTCGTATTAATTCTATACCGTTACTAAACTAAAGGCATGTGCTAGACATTTATAAAGACTTCTGCCTAAAGAAAGGACACCTTATGTTTTGGGGAAAGGCTATTCTAAATGATCAATCTCTGATACAGAATCAATATAGCATCTCAGAAACAACACAGACTATGGAGTACTAGAAGCTTCCACAATAATATGATTAAGCAACAACAAAGGATCTTATTTCAGTGCCGTGATTATACATGAAAAAATGTGTCCTAAAAACCCATGCAAAGTACTCTAAAGCAGTGTTAAAAGACAGGCTAGGGAGGAGACCAGGTGAAAAGTGTCTTAAATTCCTCAGAATCTCAGAAATGCATGGTTTAGAGAGATGGCATACTTTGTCATATATATATATATATTTTTTTTTTTTAATTTTTTTAAAATTTTTTTTTCCTCCTGACTATAATGCAATGACTGTAGCTAGGAAAATATAGACTCATGCAACAAACTTGCATGAACACATTCATTTTCAAAATCTAGTTCTGTAAGGTTTGCCCATGGGGAAATGTAAGATGAAATTTTTAAAAATATTTAAAAAAGGAAGGCGCTTTCCCTTCAACAAATACATCTTAAATTTTAAAAAATTGTGACAAATTCTTCCATACTCAAGGTAAAATCATCACACTTTCATTTTAGTGTTTCAGTTTAAATAACCAAGTTACTGTGATAGTTTCCTTAATGCTATTGCAGAAGTGTGTAATAACTGCTATCAGGTAAATATCTGAGTGGTTACCCACAGTTGCAGATCACCCCTATTTTTTACATTGCTAATGTAGTATGTGTATAATGGATTCAACTATCTGGTTATGTACTGGGGTATTCTTCCTAACAGAATTTTCTCAATTTTATGGGTTTCATAACAGTTAAAATGCAGAATAGAAATCAGTATTCTAAATTAACTATGAGAAATAATAAATTTTACTGATTTTTTAATCAAATGCGGTATTAACAGAATTTTACTTTAACTTTTATCTTTTTTAAAAATATATTTTATTAATTTTTTACAGAGAGGAAGGAAGAGGTATAGAGAGTTAGAAACATCAATGAGAGAGAAAGATCGATCATGTCTCCTTCACAGCCCCCCCCCCCCCCCCCCACTGGGGATGTGCTCAACCAAGGTACATGCCCTTGACCAGAATCGAACCTGGGACCTTTCAGTCTGCAGATCGATGCTCTATCCACTGAGCCAAACCAGTTAGGGCTCATTTTATTTTTATTAAAAATATGATGTTTTACAACTTAAAAAATAGTAACAAAGAGAGAAATATTTTTAAAAATCTGGATGGGCATATAGAATTTTCTAAAAATAAAGTTGATTATGAAAAAGAATATTCTACTACCAGAATAAGCCTGTTATTTCTTAACAAAAATAGACCAAAGATTATAAACATCCCATTTTTTAAAAGGGAAAGGGCAGTCATGAAACATTGAGTGCAATCCACTGATAAAAGTAAAAATAGATAAAATATATCAATTTCACTCAATATATATTAAGATAAATGCACTATGATTATATAACACTTCTATTGCATGAATATAAACTAAGCTATACACAATACAAAAATTATATGCAAAAAAGAATAAAATTCATATTGGAAAGTTCATTATATTTTCACAAAATAAGTACACCTGTATAAGAAAACCTAGGTAATAAAATAATTTTACCATCAACCCACAGGCTTTTTTGTATCCCCTTTTGGTCACTATGCTCCTTCCACTATTCTGATGATGAAATAGATTAATTTGCCATTTAAAATTTTTTCAAATAAAATCATAAAATACTCATTGTTTTGTACTGGCTTCTTTCACTTAGTATGTTTATGAGATTCATGAATTTTTGTAGCTGTGATTAATGTCATTGTTTGTGGTATTCCATTATAATAATACTAGAGGCCCGTGGATGAACATTCGTGCACTGGGTGGAGGGGGGGTTGTCCCTCAGCCCGACCTGCACACTCTCACAGACTGAGAGCCCTCAGGGGATGTCCTACTGATGTCTTAGGCCCGCTCCCCACAGGAAGTGGGCCTAAGCCACAGACTGACCTCCCTCTGCAGGAGGCGACTGGGCCCTGCCTCCCCCATCACCCCTCCACCACTGCCACTGCTGTCGCTGTTCCCCCCATCGCCATCCTCTCCCTCTGCCCACTGATACTTGCCTTGGCTGGCCTGCTGATGCCTCCTCACTGGCCCCGCCCCCTGCCAACTGGTTGTTCTAATGTTTGGTCAATTTGCATATTACACTTTTATTATATAGGATGCTATAATAAATATTTATTCTGTTCATGTACACATGCATTATTATTAGATTTTTGGCTATTGCATAAAGGATTTATAAGAATGTTCTTGTTTCTATGAAAAATATATTTGCTTTTATAATAGCCAATCAGGACAGAACAGTCAATTTTGCATTAAAAGAGCCTAAAATGTAAGTGTCATATTCCATAGAATTGAAGAGACAAAGACACCTTTTTTAGCTTCAAAATTATCATTTGAGGAATTTATTAAGGATGATATACGTGTGTCTTTGCTTTCTCTGTCTTATGTTTCAGTTTGGTTTAAAAACTTTTGTACTGGCAAATAAGGTCATAATCAATGTAACAGTTTGTTAATCACAAAGTAACAATGAACACTAGCTTTAAAAAATAGTTGAGAATCAAACAATACTAAATATTTCCAAAGAATAAAGAAGTAACATTTGAAAAATAGAGGAATATGTCTGTTTTTAAAGTGTTAAGATAAAGACATAGTGCAAGAAAGGGAAACTAGGTTTTTTACGTATTCTACACAGCAAAGGAAGTAATTTTTAACCCACTGTATGCCATAAGCATCTGCAGATGCAAGCAGCAGACCTTCCCCACAGCCCACGCGTGTCCATGAAAAAAAAATGTTTTCCCTCAGTGGCAGCCCTGACCAACTTTAATATCATTTTCATGAGAATTTTCAGCTGAAAATATTCAAGAACACCCGAATTGTAATATATTTATTTTTATAATATTCATTGCTAATTGATTTTTTTAATTAAATTCAAAATATTGTGGCATGTGGGGATAGTTTTTGTTTTGGATGGGTGGCAGTTAACTGGTTAAGTATTTCATTCAATAGAATACTTAGTAAAAATTTCTATAAATAACCTACCTCAAGAATGTTTCATGTCTGGGAAATATATTATTGACATTTTTCACACTGTAGGTACATATTATTAAATTTCCATAATTATGCTGCTTAATGCAAAGTGGAAAAAAACTCAATAAATATTTAGAGTCTTGCAAAATGCATAGATACATTTGTAAATATTTCCTCATTGTATTTAAAAAAATCTAATCTAATGTTCTCTATATAATAGAGAATATGCAAATTGACCATGACTCTGGTCAATTTGCACCCATAGCTGAGGCTAAGTTCCCATAACGAGCCTTAAGGAGCAATCAGCAGGGACCTGAGGCTGTGTGCGCACCCACCTCCTGCCTGGGGCTTGACAGGGGAGCTCAGGTCATGTCTTCCACCCACAGGGCTTGATAGGAGACCTCAGGCTGCTCCCTCCACCCTAGCACCAGGCCAGTGGACCGGAGGCTGTGCCCCTCACCCAGTGAGACTTGACGGGGGCCCTCAAGGTGTGCCCTCTGCCCTGGTGCTGGGCCAGGGGACCTCAGGCCCTGCCCCAGCCCAGGCTGGGGCATCACAGGCTACTCCCTCCACCCAGAAGGGCTTGATGGGAGACCTCAGGCTGTGCCTCCCTGCCTGGCACCCAGGGGACCTGAGGCTGCACCCCCTCATCTGGCAGGGCTTGACAGGGTGGGACCGGCTGGGTCTGGATCTAGCCCAATGAAGTGGGGCCGTCCAGGTTTGGGTCTCGAGTGATTTTGAGGTGCATGTGGGTGGTTGAAGACTTGACTCTGGGTTCCATGGTGCACCCCAGACTCTGACAGGAGGTAGATTTTCATATAAGTTTTACTAATTTTCTTTAATCTCTGACACTTCTATTATAGAGAAAGGGCAAATAGCAATATTAAAATATTTCCTCTAATTAATTCCCCTTTGATATGCATGAATTTCATGCACCAGGCCAGTAGTATGTGTATGTGTGTGTATATATATACACACTTTTGATCAAACACTGTGTAAGTTGCAGTTTGCTATGGATGACTAGCAGACTTGCTAATGATAGTCTTTTAAATAATTCTGCACTCATAAGGACACACTGTTAATTTCTAGTAAAATTTGAGATTGCAATGATATTCTTTGGAAGAAGAAATTTCCTTTATCAAAATTTAGTTAACCTACTTTATTTAGTATTAGCCTATGGGATATGAATGGCATTTTATCCACACTATTTACCCCATTTATTCTGCTTTTAATTTTTTTT